>CANXYC011326124.1:0-61244 GCA_948193065.1 Aleurites moluccanus
TATATATATATATATATATATATATATATATATATAATTTCAAGTTATTTAACTATAAAAAATTTGATAAAAAAACCTATAAAAAAATTAAAAAAAAATGATTAATTCTTAGTGGAATTAGAAAAATTAAAATTTATTTCAAGATTTACATTTTATGTTTAATCTAAAAAAACTAGCTAAAATACTATCTTCATGACATAGCAGAAACCCTCTAATAACTTGTTGATTTGAAATTAAATATTATATTATTAGGCAATAAAGATTGTTGATTAAAATGAGAGAATCGAAATTTGGAATAACACTTTCAAAGAAAAAGAGAAATTTTATTCAAACATAATATGCCCAAACCTTAAGACTTTACATAGAATATATAGAAAAATAATTGTCTCCAAAAATCCTAAGAGATAAATATGGTAACTTTTTTCAAAAAAATAAATAAATTACTAGATTACATAAATAAAGAAGACAAATCATAACTAAAATAATGTCTTAAAGAGAGCATAAAAATAAACTTTCTATCAAAAGAAAATAAAAATTACTAAAAATGAATATAATAGCTAAAATAGCTAAAACGAAGCCATATATGAAAGAATTTGATTAAAACTAACGTCCGTCACCTTTGGATGGCTATCAATTCGAATCGTTATGACTTTTTTTATTCCAAAGCTCAATACTGTCAGTAAGTCATTACTTTTATTTTGATCTTTTTACATAGTCAAACTAGTTCATAAATTTTAAAACTTACATGTATGCATCAAAATGAATGATAATTAAAATTAAATATCCGGCATTAAAATAAAGCACAAATGATCAATTATTTTATTGGGAAGTGATACCACTTTGAATAATTCTAAAATAATTCTCCTTAAGGTTTTGAATTCGAGTCTTGTTAATGGAAAAAAAAAGGCGTTGTAAGAGTTTTATCTCTTTATGAGTCCCTCTGACTCGAACTCGATATCGGTTAATTTAAAAAAAAAAACTCTGAGATAATTAAGTGATTGGATGTTGAATTTAGAACATTTATTTTCAATTCAAGACTTATGTGAAAATATATAACTTTATTATATATTTACTATATTCACTATTTATTATTTACGTTATTATATATATAATATATTAAGATTTTTCAAGAATTAATTATATAGTCTAGTTTATAATATAATCAAATATTTTTATTTTTCATATATATGAACTATTTAATCTCTATAAATTTTTTTATATGAAAATTAAAAAATATAAACCAAACCGTTGGGCTAACAGTTTAATTATATGTACCTACATATTCTAGATATTAATGAACTATCCAAGGCCTAGTTTAGATGGTAAAGAGTATTTGTTCTTTGGAGGATGTCTCAGTTAAGCGTGCGACTCATCAAGAAAAATTATATCTTACAAAAAAAATTTTACTACATGAAATCCGTCAAAAAAAAATAGTGATTTATGCAAGAAGTATTTAAATTCTCACGTTATTTCCAATTAAATATTAATATTGCGGCTGCAAAAAAAAAAAATGAATCACGTGAAATCCATAAAAAAAAATAACTAGTTCTTAATGCAAGAAGTGTAAAAATTCTCACGTTACTTCCCATTAAAAGATACAATTAAAGGACAATACAGCAACTAGAGAAGCAATTAATCACGCAAAATTCATTAAAAAAAAAACAAGTAATTGTTAATGCAAGAAGTGCAGGAAAACCACAGCTATCCAGGAACAAATGATAGAAAGGAATGTCAGGTGGGCTTGCGCTCTAGAGAAGAGCTATTGTTGAGACTGAGGTTTGTCCTCGGAGAGGAGGCAAATTCTCACGTTACTTCCCCTTAAAAGATAAAATTAAAGGGCAATAATACAACTATATATAGAATATAGAACTTTCAAATAAAGGCAACCTTGCATTTTTCAAATGACAGCATAATTTTTTGGGTATATGTTATAGAACTTTAAAAAAAACTATTTTAGATGTATGTTTTTTTTTTTATTCATTTTAATCCTTAATTACGCAATTCACATATATTTTGGTCTTTGCTGAAAAATTAAAAATAAAAAAATAGAAAATAAAAATGTTCAAAGATCTAAGGGTCAGTTTGGGGACAAGAAATTGGAATTGGAATTGTAATTTCAACGTTTGTTTCACACAAAAAATTGGAATTGAAATTGAAATTAAATAAAAAATTGATAACGATGAAAGTGGGGGTGGAGTTGAAAATGGTGGTAGACCACCGATAGTGACAGTGGGGGTGGATCGTCGGAGATGACGGTCCAACGAACATCGTTGCTGGTGGTGATGGTCCGGCGGACCACCGTCGCCGATGGTAGTGCTGGAGGTGGCAGTGGCAGTGATGCTAGGGGTGGTGGTGGCGGTGGCGGTGGGAGAGAGGATTGTAGCGGTGATTATAAAATTATAATTTTTATGGGTTGAGAATAAAACTGTGGAATTGTTTTTTTAGTTATATTACAATTTCATGGAATTGTAAGTAGAATTCCAATTCTAATTTTAGAAAACCGCCAAACACTGGAATTAAGAATTCTAATTCCAATTCCAATTCTAACTTAAATTTCAGACTTTTCAAATAGATCCTAAGAGAGATCAACATAAAGCCAATTAATTATTAATATTCTTCTTCTTTTTGGGTAGGCTTCGGTCTTCTTTTGTTTTATGGTATTTTTGGTTCTTAATTAGACTTCGCACTTGCTTAAATCTACTTAATTTACAAGTCTTAGAGTATAGATTCATGCTTAACTAACACGTTTAGCATGATTTCTAGATTAAAGAGTAGAATAAAATGAGAATTTTCAAGTTTCACTTATATTTTTTTAAAACAAAGATTTAAATATTTATGAGGTCAGCGTCAAACTAAAAAAAGTGTTTTTTCTTTCATTTATGAATTTTTTTTAATGGGGTAATTACTATAAAGTCTCTGTATTTTGTCATATTATATTAAAAAGTTCATATATTTTGAAAAAGTCCATATATTTTCAAAATTATATGAAAAAATTCATGCATTTTGATTTCGTTATACTACGAGGTCCTTCCATCCATTTTTGCCCCATTTTTTATTAGTCAAAACCTAAAAAGTCAACTTTTAATTAATATATTTATTAAAATACCTAAAATGCCCTTATTATTTACCCAACCCATAACCACATGCCATTTACTTCTTCTTCACCAAACCCTTTAACACAAAAATCTCCATACCCAAAACTTCCATACCCATAAATGGCAGACCAAAAATTGCAAAAATGGCAGACCAAAACTCAATCGATCTCAATAGTGGATTTTGCTCTAAAATCATAATTTTTCATAACCTAAGACCTCAAGTAATTACAGCTTCCACATCAACTGCATCGACATATGGTTCCATTCTCACTCCACTTGTCCTCTATGTCATTCCTCTGTTGAACCCATGCTTGAAAATTCAATACAAGTTGAATCATTGTCCAAAATTATTGAAATAGGTTATGGTTCCAATTTGTGTGCCACCTGCCAACACGAAGAATACTATAGGGGTGCTTCTACATCATCGTATGGTAGTCGAAGGAAACCAATGGAGCTTGTGGGTGTCACCATAGAAATTCCCAGAAGAAATTTTGAGGATGAGTCAGCGACCAAGTCATCAGCCTATAAATCACTTATGAGTCGGATGTTGTCGTTTATGAGGATTCTTAGCAGAGAGAGAAGAGGGGATGTGTCTCCTTTAGGAAATCTAATCGAGTTGTAGTGGATATGCATATGAAAAATGAAACACAACTTGCGATTATAGGATCAACACAAGAATTCGCCATTGAAATTCTCAAAACTCAAGATCTTGTTTTATTAGGGAGATCTTCTACTCATGCAGCCCCACCAAAAAGAAAAGAACTTAGCCATTTATCAGTTGGGTGGATAGCAGAGTACAATGATCATTTGAAATATTTGCGTACAATTTGCAAAATATAGATTTTTTCAAGCAAAGCATTGGAGTCTCGAATAGAGGATAGAGAGAAAATGGTTACAAATATGTTAGTATCATGATTTTCAAAAAAATAAAATTTGGTTGCACTATCAACCATGAAAGCAGAGTATGTAGCAGCCACAAGTTGTTGCACTCAACTTCTATGGATGAGAACTCAACTAGAACACTTTGGACATTCATTTAATTACATTCTCATAAAATGTGACAGCACAAGTGCCATAAACCTTTCTAAAAATCCAATTCATCATTCACGCACTAAGTATATAGACATAAGGCGTCATTTTCTTAGGGATCATGTAAGCAAAGGGCATATAAATTTTGAATATGTTCATAGTAAGAAACAGCTTGCCGATATCTTCACAAAATCCTTGGACAAAGAAGCATTTTATTTCATAAGAAGGGAATAAGGTATGATTGATACCTCTCAGGTATGATTCTTTGCTTGCTCTTAATTAGAATGAATTGTGATGATTTTTTATGATTTTGTATGATTTATAAGCATTTATGAAAATTTATGTATTTATATGACAAATTGAGACCTAAGTGAGAGAATTCTATAAATTCTTATCACTTTAACTTCAATTCACATCAATTTGTTATCAAATATATGGATTATAAGCATGAACATTTGTTTATATCTTTCATGACATGCTTGTTTGAACATTTGTTTTTGTAATTCTGGATATTTGAAACTTTTGGTATGTATATGAATATTTTTGCTTATATATGTTATATATCTGTTTGCACAATTACTTTTTTATTGTTGACAAAAAGGGGAAGAAAACTGTGTATGTTATGTTATGTGTATGATATTGTTGAAATTGTCTAACTTAAATAGAGGGAGTATTTATTTTTTTATTATTTTTTGCACATTATTTTATCATCATAAAAAAGGGGAGATTGTTGACTTTATAATGATTTTGATAACGTGATTAAAACCAAAATATGTGTTAATTGATGATTTGATGATATTTAAGTTAATGAATTCATTTATCAATGAGATTTAACTTGGCTTATTTGAAGTATTATTTCAAAACAGGTTTCACGACCATGTACATTTCTTCATGCCTGTGAAAAAGTTTCATATCCGTTATTATGATTCACGCCCATAAACAGATAAAGGGTGGATTTTGGATCAGAAACACAGAGAGTGTTTTCAAGTCAGTGAAAAATTATTCACGCCTGTGAACGACTTTCATGCCAGTGATTATTTCTCACGCCCGCAAATAGTTTGAAAATTTGAAAATGGCTTAGAAGATTTCAAGGCCGTGAAATTTGGTTCAAGCCCATAAAGAATCATCTTCACGCCCGTTAAACTTTTTTACGCCCATGAATCGGTGGTTATATATCAGCATCACATCTTATCTGTTTTTAAATATAACTGTTGGAAAAAGATTTGGAGGCAAATCTTGCATTAAATTCAACTAAAACTGTCACATTTAATCACCATTCATTGAAGACTATAAATACATGAAGATTTGAAATTCAAACAACAGTAAAAACAATATCTTAAGAGAAATCAAATTATTGTTATTCATACTATGTTTTTCAAATTTCTGAACTCTTTGAGTTTTATTTCTTTATTCTTACTAGCTTTTGCTAGTTGATTGCTATTTGTTCTTCATTGTAAATCATTAAATAGCAGTGTATAAGTTGGAGATTCTTGTAAATCTCTTTATCAATCATTGTGAGTGAAAAATCTGAGTGGTATCTCAGTGTGTATAGGGTGAAATCCCTAAAAATTATTGTATTGGATTTAGGTGGCGCACCCGGTTCTAGTGAAACCTTAATATCGGATTAATATTGGGAGAAGTGGACGTAGGAAAAAGAATTTGGCTCCGAATCACTATAAATTGGCTGAGCTTTCTTAACCTTTCTCTTTTATTATTACTTGCTATTTAAAATTAATTTACCTATTGCATATTAGTAATGTATTTTTTTTAAGATTTTTTAAACTCCTATTCACCACCCTTTAGGAGTGTTGTCATATTAGTGTTTACAAAAATTAGAATGAAAATGAGGGGTAATATGAACTACTAGAATGTTACAATATATTACTAGATCATTTCATCTAATTTTGTCGTTAATCAACTTTAAAATAGTCAACAAGGACAGTAAAAAGATATAAATACTCTTACCATTTATTTTCAATTAATTACATCCTATTTTTGCTTTAAAAAATATTTTTTAGGGTTATAAAATTAATTTTCATATTTTTTTATAACTTTGAAAATAAAAATAAATAATAATATTTTTTATTTTATTTTTTAAAAAATAAAAATAACAAATCAAAAATATTTTTTTAAAAAATATTTTTACTTTTTATTTTCAAATTTGTCAAAAATATGAAAATAAATTTTTTATGTATATTAAAATTTTAAGAAGAAATAATTTAATTTCTTTTTAAATTATTTTTTTTAAAATAAAAAAATATTTTTTTAAAAAATATTTTTGTTTATTTTTTATTTTTAAAGTTGTCACAAAACATAAAAATAAAATTTTTAATCCTAAAAAAAAAATTTAAAGCAAAAATAGGATGTAATTAATTAAAACTAAAAGATAAGGATATTTTTGTCTTTTTACTGCTCTTATTGATCATTTTAGGGTTGACTAATGGCAAAATTAGACGAAAGAGTTTAGTAGTATATTGTGACATTTGGTAAGAGATAGTTAGTATATTTTTGAAAAGTTAAAAAGAATTTAGTGTATTTGATCATTATATATGGGGAATAGTAATTAACCCATTACATGAGTATTTTAGAAAGAAAGTGACAAAGTTAATATAATAAATTAAAAATAACTAAATTTTTTAATTTTATTTCTATTTTATTTTACGCGTATTTAAAAAATTTAGTTATTTTTAATTTATTATATGATTATCTTTTTTAAGACGGAGAGAATAGTGAAAGTTGTATTATAATCCTTTGAAAATTTTGAAAAAAAAAAAAAAACTCATTTGTTTCGTGGCAAAGTCACAAAACATAGAACATTATAATTATAAATGAAAACCATAAAAAAAAAAAAAAAAAAAATCGTGCTCGTAAGCATAACTTATTTGTGGCTTTGTACACTTAACAAGCAATCATTTGCTTGTAATCTGGTCTTCCACACTATTATCTTATAAAAATTATATTTGTAAAAAAAATATCTCTACTTTCATCGATCGTCTTCTGCGTCTTTCCTGTGAGAGAGTGTTGAAAGACAATTACAGTTCATCTGGGAAACCTGAGGCTTTGAGTTTGTTGTGCTCGTAAATGTGTTGTTATTTGAGACAATTACAGTTCATCATGCATATTTATTATAAAGGGCTGCCTTCTATTATAGGGTATTTTAGTAAGATTAAATATTTGAGAATCCTTATTATTAATTTATTATAGATCGGAAAGACACTGACACAATAAAGAAAACAAGACAGGACTACACACCCAGATAATCTTTAATTTTAAGTACACAGAAAGTTAAAATGAGAAGCATTACGGTAGAAGCACTAGACTACTTGAAGAATGGAACATACTGATTGGATAACAGTGAGGATTAGGAGAAAAGTTGCTGCTATAACAGAGATGATAGTCCATGGATTATTGAAATATTTCTGCTTCAATGTTGCCTTCCACTTGTGCCGTGGGATTTTGCAGTATGCATTAAGATCTTCAATTAGACCCGAAAAGTAGAAATGGCCATATATAAGATTATGTTTGCCCAAGTTGTTGATAAAAGTTGCTACAGCTTGGTTATCCTGCAGCCAATTTCCTACAATTCCATTTTGAACCAGCACTTCGATATCCTCTGGACCGTTGATAAGGAAATCCATGATAGCAATATAGTCACTAAGATAATTACCAGAGTCATGGCACTGCTCAAAAGCTTGGATATTTCTAAATAAAATTTCAGTATTATCAGATATTTCCCATTTGGGAATTTCCAAAATGCCATTCTTGAATTGTATGTCAAGTAAGCATTTACTTGAACATGTTTTGAACTTGACTCCTGCTTGATGGAGATGTGTAATAGTAGGTGTAGAAAGAGTACCCAATGGCTTCTTTGGATTTGGCTCTAATGGCAATAGATAAATTCTTAGCAAATCAACAAGATGCTGCACTTGACAGCTAGTCTTCTCCAATAAATTGTTATTATCTACTATTCCTAGTTCACTTAATAAAAAAGCCTGAACAAGCTTAATCATAGAAAATCCTTCATGTTCAACCATTGGTGTATTATTTTTAGACAGGTTAAACAAGTAGACCAGAAAGAAGAAAGGAACCTGGTTTTCAAGCAACAATAAATCAAATATTATGTTGTTTGTCATCCTCTGTTTACCCAAAACACGATCATTACTTCGGTATTCTCCGAAATAAATTTTAAGCAAGTATTCAATTATGAAAGCACTATCCACTAACATCAGTTTTACGAACTCCTCTCTTGAAATATCAATGATTTCTGCATAACTTTCTGTCAATCTTGTTTCATATTTCTCTGTAGCTTTTATAAGATCCAGCAAATTTAATTCACTTCTTTGAAGAAAATCAATAAGATATCTTCTTTTATGTTGTTCCATTGCTTTTAGTTCTTGTTTTCCATGGTGAAGAGGGCCAATGGAGACTACTCGAGGAGTGTAGGCTTTTTCATTTAACTCACGTAATTGTTTGGGGACTCTATATATACAACACTGATTTGATAAAGGATGCAAACGCAATGTTTCCAATTCCCTTTTCATACACACTTCTAAATTGCCAATATCAAGTGAAACTTGCTTGTCGTTATTTTTCGCCTCCTGATTGTTCGATGATGTTCCCGCATTCTCCATATTATAACACAACTGCTCAAGATTTATCAAAAACAAAAAAAACACAATTGCTCAAGATGATTGCAATTATGAAAATGAATGAATGACTAACGTATATTCCTTATCATATTATAAATAATTAAACTCTCTATTTTAATTTGCCTAAAAAATTATACATATTTCAATAATTCTCTTTATTTCATTCTCTATTTCATTTATATAAAAAAAAAGAAAGAAAAAAAAAGAAAAATAATTAAAAAAAAATAAATAGAGAAATACAGAGTCAATGTGAGGAGAGAAACAATAACTCCCTAAAATATTTTAGGAAAAAAGATAAAAAATTGAAAGTGTTGAATGAGATTTTTTAAAATTTTACTTTATACTTTAGCTAAGGAAGTGTTTAAAGATGTCCTGAATCATGATTATCAAAAATGGATTGGACAGGCCAATTGGACCGAATTAAATGAGAACTAGACTCCAATCTAATCTGGTTATGTTACCTAGTAATTGACAGAATCGGCATCAATCGGAAACAACACTTAGATTATAGTTATGAAAATGAGCCAAGCAGAGGCGGCCCTGCCAAGCATTTTTTTTTACTCCTGTATATAAATATATATTACATATAAGTCTAAAAATTATCACTCTATTTAAATTCATTTGAATTTTTAAAATGAGTAAACTATAATATAAAAATATTTTTTTTCTTACAAAAACCTCTCCATTGCTTATGGTATTAAAGTAGGATTCTACCTTCCTATATTTAAGATAAAAAGACAATTAATAATAAAAATTGTTATTAATCAATACAAAGTAGATTTTCTTTATATATATTTATTATATATGAAGAAATACAATATTTTAAAATTTTTTTAATAAGTATCCTAAGTATATTGACGGATACAAAGGGTTAACTTTTATTTTTTCATATTTATCCTTTTAATTTTTTACTTTTACCCTTCCAACTCTAAAATTTTTTATTGTGACCCTCTAATTTTTTAATTTTACATTTATAATTTTAAATTTTTTTATATTTATCCTTCAAATTTTTTTTTTATATATTTTTCTTAAATTTTTATTTTGACCTCTCTAATTTTAAAATTTTTTATAATTAGACTTTAATATTTATATATAATCCTATAAAAAATAATGTTGTAAATTTTTTACTCTTTACCTAAAATCCTGGATCTGCTACTGAAGCCAAGTACTAAGATTGTAAGTTACCAAAAGAGCAAGGAATAAATTATAATTAGACTTAAATATCCAACATTGAAATAAAACATAAAAGATGCTTAGTTTTAGCTATTTTTGTTGGGAGTAATTTCACATTGGATAAATATGAAATAATTAAAAGAATTATAAATGGTTGGGTTTTACATAAGACAATTTGAGGAAGTCTAAAGCCCCTAATAGGATAGAAGAATGTCAGCTACCCTGTTGAGCATATGGGTTCACCAACTAATATGAGGCAACATATATAAGAATTTTTAATTCATTTTAAGTACTATAATTATATGAAAATAGAAATTATAAATTATAATGATATATACATAAAAAAAATTAGAGAATTTAATTAAGGATTTATATATATTTTTAAAAATAAAAATATGATACATATAACAAATAAAATTTTTAAAAAACTAGAGGGACTAAATGCTTATACTTTTTGAAATATATGTTAAATATTTATATAAAAATGAAAACTTGAAAAATATGAAGGAGCATTTTTGAAAATTAAATAAAATTTTATGAAAAAAATATAACTTTAACAAGTTTAAGGGAATTGATTAAAAAATTAAAATTATTTTTTATGTACTTATCAATAAATTATATATGATTATTTGCTTGTTCTCGCCAATGCATATAATATAAAATATATTTAATAATATTTTGGCTTGTAATAGCTTAGTTTATATATATATATATAAATTATCACTTAACGAATACGAAGATTTGGTCTAATTAGATGCATGAGTTAGTCTTACATTATTACCTTTAAAATCCACATTTTTAACTAATTAAGTTAATTATTGCCTACACCAACTTACTCCAACTATCTATAGAATAAAACTTTGGAATTAATGAAAGGATAAATAAAAATGCAACCTCAATAAGGCAATTTATTTTGGTCTTTGCTGAAGAATTGAAAAAAAAAATGTTGAAACATATATAAGTGATCAACATAAAACCTGTCAATTGATCTTCTTCTTCTTCTTTGTGTGCAGGTTTCCAGTCTTCTTTTGGTTTTTTTTTTTTTTTTTTTTTTTTTTTTTGTTATTAATTATTGGACTCGGCACTTGTTTAAATCTACTTAATTAACAAGTCTTAGAGTATAGATTCATGCTTAACTAACACGTTTAGCATGACTTGTAGATTAAAAGTAGAATAAAATGAGAATTTTCAAGGTTCACTTATATTTTTTTAGGACAATGATTTAAATATTTATGGGGTTAGTATCATACTTAAAATAAAGTTTTTTTTTTTAATTTTATTTGATAAAATAAGAGAAATGAATTTACTATTATGCGCAGTAATTAATCTATGATACTAGTCTATTTCTAAAAAAATAGTGAAAGTTGCATTACAAAAATAAAAAAAGAAAACTCATTGTTTGGGATACTCATTTTGAAAGATTTTTATTAAATCAAATTAATTATTTCAATTTAAAGAATTCTCAAATTATCATTATAATCAAATTGTGGAATTAATTCGGTTCGATTACTTTTAATTTATCAGTTTTAAACTAAAGTTTTTTAAATAAATTATTATTATTTTATTATAAATTGGAAAAAAAATACCGATAAAATGTTAGTAATAAAAAATTTCAAAAATAATTCAATATACAAGACAAAATTTATTTATTTCATACTACAAATCAAACCAAATTTCCGGTTTATTTTATTTTTCAAACTGAAATCAAATCAAATAGCTGTTAAACTATCAATTTGGATTTAATTTGGCCGTTTGGTTATGTTCGATCAATTTGACTTCCAACCCTAATTGATAACAAGTAGACAAGAAAGAAGAGAGGAACCTGATTTTCAAGCAACAATAGATCAGATCTTATGTAGTCTGTCATCCTCTTTTTACCGAATACACGATCATTTCTTTGGAATTATTTGGAATAAATTTTAAGGAAGTATTCAATTATGAAAGCACTATCCACCAACATCATTTTTATGAAGTCATCTCTTGGAATATCAATAGTTTCTGCATAACCTTCTTTCAAATTCGTTTTATATTTCTCAGTAGCTTTCATAAGATCCAGCAAAGTTTACTTCTTTGAAGAAAATCAATAAGATACCTTATGTTCTTCCATTACTCTTAGTTCTTGATTGCCATGGTGAAGATGGCCAATGAAGACTACTCAGGGAATGTAGGCTTGTCGATTATAATACAACTCATGATATATAATTATTTTCATTATAATTTTTATACATAATTTTTTACAGGCCTATTTTAATGTTAGTATTGAAAGTCCTGTAAAATGGAAATTACTTGAAATATCTAGTAAAGTGAAATATAATACACTTAAAATTAAGATGGCTAAATTTCGTGCTTATTACTTTTATACTATGAGAATTTAGTACCGAAAGTGGAAAAATCATTTTCATGTGCATTATTTAAAATAATTAATGAATGAGAAGCGGATGCAACATGTTCCTAAGGGGTTAAAACCTAAAGGTTGTAAGAAAATGTTAACGAAGAAATTTTTTTGGTAATAGTTATAATTTTTTTTTTTTATAATTTTACAAGTTCACTAAGATTGAAGTATAGAATAATATTCACTTGTTCTTTTAATATATCGTTTTCTATTATGTAGGCTCTAAGTGAAAGAAATACAGCTAATCGAGATAATCAACAAATTACCGCTTCTATTGGTCCAATTCCATTTGCACAAGTAGAATATAATATTGTAATTTTGCATTAACTCGTTGAGTTAATTAGCTATATATGATTTTTTATACTTTATTACTATGAATTTAATATATAATTAATAATAATAATAATAATAATAATATTTATACAATTACAGATGGATGAAGAGACAAGTGAATTGCCTCTTGTTTCTGAAGTTTGGTTGGCTCAACATACTTTTCATAATAAAGATGGCGAGTAAGAATGGCATGATGATGAATCTCAAAGGATTTATGTATGTATCTCATTTTGTCCAAGAAGTTTTATTATATTTTTGTATATATTTATTTTATAAATGTGAATGCTTTATCTCTTAAAGGTGGACGTCAAAACAATTGAAAATCAAACATTACAAGAAAATGAGACAGTTCTTAGTCTGAATGAAATTTTAGGAAAGGTTTTTGATACTAGATCAGGTTATGTTCGTGGTAGAGGATTAGGATATAAGCCAACTACAAAGGGAATTCCTTCTACAGCAAATACAGATAAAGTTATTGAAATGAAAATTGAGATTGAAAATTTAAAAAATCAATTGAAAGAACAAGAAAAACATCATTCACATGTTCTCAAATTGAACATGGATGTGTTCAACAAATATGACAAAATATTTAAGGAATTTAATAGTTTAAGAGATTCCAATGTAAGCATTATGTTGAATAATTTAATTGTACTTTATATATATTTATTAGTTGTTTATCAATTTATAATATGAATGTTAATATATTTTTTATTTCTGTATTTTAGATAAGGAGTGAAGGGATTGAAAGAAATGAAGGAAGAAGTAATGAAAGAATAAATGATTGATTTGAATTTTATTTGTTTTATTTTAATTTTTGCACATTAAATATTAGGAAAATAGGTGAATTTATTTGTTTCTTAGCTTTGATTTAATAGATGGAACAAATGCTCTCAATTATCTTATTATTCAAACTTGAAGAATTTTGAATTTTTAATGAAATATTAATTTATTTTGATGTGGTGAGAATATTAATTATTTAATTGTTTAATTATGTATAGTTTAGAAAATATAAGTATAATTACGATAATAATAAAAAATAAAATAATATTTGGGGATGATTGTGAACACTGGTTTTTTACGCCCCTCGGACTCGTGCCAAGTTGAACGGCACAAATCGGAACCAAACCCTCGCTCAAACGGACTCAGAAAGCATCAAAACGGGTCCGGGCTTTTGCTGCTACCCTGAAGGGGAGGCATTGCCTCCAGTACCCTTCGGCGGTGCCTCCAGCACCCTTTGATGTTGCTGCCAGAACCCTTCAACGGTGCCACCAACCCCTTCAACGGTGTCGCCGCCCCTTTTCGGCGGTGCTGCCGAACCCTTTTTGGCTATTGCTACTCCCTTTCGACGGTGCCACAGCCCCTCTTGGGCAGCGCCACTACCCCCCTCCGGTGATACCAGGTTGCCTATAAATACTTGATCCCTTTCAACATTCAAAAGGCCCCAAAATCTCTGGAAGTCGAATTTTCCTTCTTTGATTTCTTCTCTTCTCCCTCATACACCGATTCTTCTTATTTTCTTTAACTCTCTTTGAGTTTAAAGAATAACTATTTGGGGCGTGTGGAGCCCATTTTCTTTAGTTCTCTTTGAGCTAAAGAAGGACCAAATCCGGGACGTACGGAGCCTCAAAATCTATTTTCAACATAAAAATCACTCTGTTAATTTGTTTGTTTTCCTTTTGAATTGTCAGATAAAAGACAATCCGACCATCTTCTCGTGTTTCAATCAAGCCAAGGTGGAACTCTGATCCGGAAGGGAAATTCGACCGTTGCCTTCCCAAAAAGCAAGGGAGAAGATATCGTCTCCTAACTTTTCTCTTATTTTGATACAGAATCAAAATAAAGAACACAAAATATAATAATTTGGGCATAAAATCAACCCTCCTTTGCAAGAAGTAAGAACTGCGTGGGTTTTGATTCTCATCCGACGAGATACACAGGCAAGCTGTAAGGGCTTCAAATCCAAAAAAAGATCAAAATGATCTCTTTTCTATTAATCAATTTCTTTATTGAATGTATTATTTGGGGAATGTGTGACCAACCTAGAACCCATAAGGATTAGAGTTGATATCCCCTAGTTTGGGATTTCTAAATTGTAATAATTTAATTTATCGCTCTCTTAACAGCTTTATTGCTTTATTTTATCGCTTTCGTCCATTTATTTACTTGCTCATGCATCTTTACATCTCATCCTTTAAACTGCTCATGAAAATGTTGTAAATCAAGGTTAAAATTAGAAGCCAAGTTCAACCAGAAACGTAGTCCCCGAATCCTCTTTGGTTTCAAAGACTAGTACACCTTTATTTTCCTTTGGGATAAAATTGGAGTCAAAATGGGTTTCTTCCTTAATTTTTTCCAATAAAAAATAACTTAAGGTGGCGACTTCAAAACGTCAAAATTATTTTCAAAATGCGCTATGGTCGTCTCAAAAATCCATGAGAAATCGTCCCAATTGAGCATCTCGATTCCATTATAAAGAAATGGACCCCACGAGATAGAGGGTGCTCGGGCGAGGCCTCACAGCTGGCGACAAACTTTTTTCAAAAGTTAAAGAGGACTACCAATTGGTTGAAAATATTTTCAAAAGTGACTTTTTACTTGGCTTTTAGTTTAACTTTGATTTTCATGCATCACTACATCACCATTTATGAAATTCAACCTTTGGATAGCGAGTAGCATTGATCCGACAACTCTCTTTGAGTATGTTGGGAGATAGAAAAAGCATCCACCCCGCAATGAATCTTCAAATCCTTTTTGAGGTGTAATGAGCAGTCGTACTATTGGACCCACGCAAAACTCATTGTTTCACATATGGTTAGGTATATCACTGCTCTAATGTGATGGGTACCCCTTTAAATCAAACCACCTAGCCTTCATGTAATGAACATTAGACCTTGGACTTTAGGGCCCATGAACCATGATAATGTCAAGCTGTCATCATGAACCAATTTTCTTCATACACATGCATATATGCATTCATGATTCATAAAGCATGCATTCTGTTTTTAATGAGTCTAGGTTATACCTTGAACCAATTGAGAGTCAACCCAAATGGACCCAAGGTCCATTAGCCTCAAACACCATCACCACTACCTGAAGCCAAAAACCCATTTGGCAACATTATCTCTCCAAAGCCCAAACACAGTTTGCACCAACATATCTCCAAAACCCAAACCACCAAAGCCCAAACCCAGTTGGTACGATTATCTCTCCAAAGCCCAAACCCAGTTGGCATCAAGATCTCTCTAAAGCCCAAACCTAGTTGGCACCAAGATCTTTCCAAGCTCAATTACCCTTTGACCTTTGTGCTTTAGAGTAAAGCCCAAAATCCTAAAATCCAAATAGCTTTGGCCCACCTTACTTTAGGAATCAATTTCTTAGGAATTTGCAATGCATAACTTTTCCCTATAGACCTAGAACATAATTAGGTTTTCCTTTTCCCTATAAACCTAAAACAGAGTTAGATTTTCATTTCCCCTAAAAACCCTAGAATAAAGTCAGGTTTTCTCTTTCATGCACTAATCCCTTTCCTTATCTTTAGAAGGTATCAATGGTTAACCCAACCAATATGGATGCTATGGACACACTTCTCACCAACCTCATCAAAAAGGCAAGAGGAGAATTTTGAAGCCATGCTCAAATCTACCCTTAGTGCTCAACAAATCCGCTTCAACGAAGCCTTAATCGCTCAACAAGCCAGCTTTAATGAAATATTGATCACTTAACAAACCGACTTTTCCAAAGCCCTGACCGCTCAACAAATCAGCTTCCACAATGCACTGGCCTATGTGATCAAAGCCTTGAATTTTCAGATTTATGAAATAAAATCCATGAATCAGACTAGGCCTAAACCAGCCGATCCAAGCTCTTCAAATACACCTCAAGTTAATCTGACCAACACCACCCCTTCCTTTCCTTGAATCCTTTTCAAGGTAAGGAAACCTTCACCCATTCACCTATAGAAAAGTCTGTTAAGCACAATACTGTTGTGTTAGAACAAGGCCACATAATGGAGAAAAGATACAAGCAGAATAACACCTTCACTTCCATTACCTCTACCAAACAGAAGAGTCAGTCTCTGAAAAGGAAATTCACGGATTTGGGTATGTCCTTGAGCTTCATTTACAAGAAGGCTTTGGAATCTAAACTGGTCACACCTTTAGAATCAAAGGCACCTCCTAACCCTTTGCTTAAAAGCTGGAATATGAATGAGTATTGTGATTATCATCAAAGCTTTGGGCATAAAACAGATGTGTGCAAGAACTTAAGACACAAAATCCAAGATCTCATTGACATTAGAGATATCTTTCCCCTTGGCCCGATATTCAACGCCCCCATTTACCTTTGAACCATTATCAATCCCTTCAGGTCTGAAGATTCAAATTAGGAGGAAGGTAAGTGAAAATAGATCCCAGCTCATCAACTAACTAAAACCCAAATTAGCATAGTTTATAGAGGAATTCAAGCCCAGTTAATCTGACCTGTCTGAGATTAAATTCAAATCAGAGTCTAAGTCCAATTAGAGTCTAAACCTAAGTCAGAGTTAGAGTCTCTTGAGTCTGTTTCTTCTTTTCCCTCTATAGAGTTTGTAGTGGATCTCCTTGGTCCTTCTTTTAATTTTGATGTAGTCTGCGAGGATGAAACTTTTGTTATCAATGAAAGTGTACAATTTTCCTCTTATATCCTTGAGTCTTTTTTTCCCTCTCCATGAATCCAATTTAAAAGAGGCATAAAAAAAAATCAATTAACTTTGGCACAGGTAATAAATTGAAATTCACATTCATTGCATCATCATTCCATGATAAGGCTTCTCTAGTCAAGATTGTTCAAGAATTTTCAGATTATTTTGCGTGGCAACCTGAAGACATGACGGGTATCAATCCAAGCATAGCAGTCCATAAGATTTTGATCTATGAGAATGTGAAACCTGTAAAACAAAAGTTAAGGAGGATGAAGGCAGAATGGTCTTTCAAGATCAAAGAGGAAGTTGCTAGGTTATTGAAGAGCGATTTCATTGAACCTGTCACTTACCCTTCATGGCTAGCCAACATAGTGCCTGAGCCCAAAAAGGATGGGAAAGTAAGAATGTGTGTGGATTATAGGGATCTGAACAAAGCCTGTCCAAAAGATGATTTTCCTTTACCTCATATAGACTTATTGGTTGACCGCATGGCCGAATATGAGGTAGTCTCCTTGACTGATTTATATGCGGGGTATAATCAAATACAAATCTATTCACCTAACAAGGAAAAGACAACCTTTGTGACAGAATGGGGCACCTACTGCTACAAAGTCATGCCTTTTGGTTTAAAGAATGTCGGGGCAACATATCAGAGAATGGCAACAAATATCTTCCATGACATGATTCACAAGGATGTGGAAGTATATGTTGATGACATGGTTATCAAGTCCAAAATGGCATAAGGCCATATAGACACATTAAGGCGTTTCTTTCTTAGGATGAGACAGTACAATCTAAAGTTAAATTATGCTAAGTGTGTTTTTTGGTGCATCCTCAGGTTTGTTTTTAGGCCATATGGTGAGCAAAAAGGGGATAGAAGTAGACCCACCCAAATCGAAAGCCATTTTGGAAATGCCAGCCCTAAAAAACAGAGAAAGAGATTGGGGATTTCTAGGGCGTTTGCAGTACATCAGTCTATTCATTTCTCAACTGGCTGACTTTTGTGGACCCATCTTTAAGTTATCAAAGAAAGGATCTCTTAAGGAATGGAATGATGAATGACAGCAGGCTTTTGAAAAGATCAAGCAATACTTGCTAAATCCTCATGTCTTGCTACCACCAAGGCCTGGTAAACCCTTGTTGTTGTACCTCTCTGTGACCAAAGAAGATATGGGAGCAATGCTAGCTCAAAATGTTATGGATTCGCATAGGGAAAATACCATTTATTATTTGAATAAGCAAAAACTTGCTCATGAGCTCAAGTATAATCAAATCAAGTAGTTGTGCCTCGCTTCAGTTTGGGCATGCCATAAGCTTTAACATTACTTAAGTTCTTTCACTACTTATGTTCTTGCAGATAAGATCCCCTTGAAATTTATTATGGAAAGGTCAGTTCTTGATAGTAAAATGACACGTTGAATGGCAGAACTGGTGACATTTGATCTAAAGTATGTCTCAAGAAAGGCATTTTAACGAGAGAGTAACTGATAGGGGATTAGAATAGGGCAACTTAGTGCTGAAGGAAATCAGAGCTTCTGTGCATGATTCAAGAGGGAAGTTCATACCAAACTGGGCGGGCCCATATGTGCTCAAAAAGATACTGTACGGCGGAGGTGTCATACTCATGAATTTGGATGGAAATAAATTTTCAAATCCTTGTAATCTTGATCGATTGAACAGGTACTTTGTGTAATTTCCATTTTGTGATGTATTGTATGAACAGAACTACGAGAACCTGATTCTTCCAAAAGAAAATTTTGATGTAAAAATATATATAGTGCAAAAGGAGATACGTAGGCAGCCCACTTTGGGTACTGTCCAGAGCATAATAAAATTATCATTTTTTTGTGCCCAGATTAATTGATTTGTGCTCGCTAAGTTGAAAATCTGAATAAGGCGGCTTAGGCAAAAATTAGAGCAGCTCAGCGTGTTGAAAAGCCGGAAGGGCAGCTCAAGCAAAAATTAGAGTAAAAAAAAAATAAATCATTGCCTGAGTCAATCATCATAGCAAAAGTTGCTAACAAGTCCTCGTTAGCGTCATCAAAGTCATTTCAGTATCTTAGTGTCAAATGATTGTCATGTTACTCTGTCACGTCTCTTAGCTGATTGGCTAAGTTATCTTTGTCTCACATTAGGGGTATGTCTTTTTGTGTCAATCGTCACATCTCTTAGTCAAAGCAGCGAAACTGCTAAACTACCCTAATCCCTCATCAGGGGCATGTTTCTAAAGTCAAAATCTAGTCACTATGGCTAAGATCATCATCAAAGGATAAGTAATCCAAAGTCCTCATTCCTTGAGTCGATTGTCCAAATCATCAAATCATATAGTCTTTTTCTTTCATGATGAATGACTTTTCTTTAAAGTCATTTGACCAGTGTGTTAGTCCTACTAGTCCAAACCGACAAAGTGTCAGTCCTAAGAATATTTTCAATCTCAAACAATAGGAATAGCTTTGCTTGTCTTTCCCATAAGACAAACTCATAAAACCTCCCATTTCCCAAAAGCAAGTCCAAGCTCAAGGGGCAAAGTAGAAAGGATTCAATGGTTTGAGCAAAAAGGATTCAGATTCATCTAATCTTCATCAGTGAAACCAAAGTCAAAGTTCTCAAGTGATCCTTGGATCGTCTGAATAACCAAGCCCTCATGCCCAAATTTAAAACCTATTGCCCTTTTGAAGTTGGGTCAGGTATAGAATCAAAAGTGGATCACGAATCAAGGTCTATGAACCTAAGTAACCAAGTTATCTTTTTGAAGGTCTTAACCCATCTAAAAAAGCCTCTAGCCTGAGACAGAGCCAACCACAAATTCATCTTCCATAAACCTCATTAAACAAAGTCATCATTGACAAGAACCAAGCAGACAAACTCTCAAAGTCAATCCTTCGGTCCAAATTAAAACCAATCCACATAGCCTTCCATTAGGTGTCCAAAATTGAACCAAAATGACCAACACACATAGTTGACCTTTAGGAATCCAAAACCATTCCGACAAGGCATACCTGACTTCAATCTTCCAAGTTAATCTTTGAACCAATACCGAGCACTGCATCATTCTCAATCCAACATACTGGGTCAAAACTGAATGTGGCTTCAAAACCTCACCTTTCCATGGTCACTACCTAACAAATTGCCAACTCCCTCTAAAACCTTAATGACCACCAAAGTGATCTAAGTCATCATTCCTCAAAAGCAGACTATCTCTTCGAATCACAGTTCCCAAAAATAGGTCATCTCCACAAGAACCCAAGTGCAACCCTTTGATCCAAGATCAATCATAGTCTCAACCTTTGATCCAAGATCAAGTCCTAAACTTACCCTTTGATCCAAGATCAAACCCTATTCAAATCCAAGATACCATATCAGCTAAAATCTCACCATTTGATCAAACCTAATGCAACCTTTGATCCAAGATCAACGACCTTAATCTCACCCTCAAAGACCAACAAAATGACCAAGTCACCCCTTTCTACAAGTCACCTTCCTTCAAAAAGTGGGGTATCCTACTAAAATTTCAATCATCAATCTGACATTTCTCATAAATTGTCACCTTACAATGCATATCAGTCTTTCATTGGTTCAAGGTATTAAATTTGTCAAAATATGCATTAGAAATAGGATGCATATGCAAGTTCAGAGTCTCAATTAGTGTCAATCAAAACTCATTGAACCCTCCAAGGGTAGTTGCATTTTCCAAACTAAAATGGAATTAGGTTTGATTTTTTTTTCAAAAAATCGATTGTCCAAAGATAGCCTAAATTTTCACTTTTAGCCTAGCATAGAGTTAGAGCATTGCATCTCATTAAATTCTTTCTGATTTAGGGCATCCTAAATTACATTATTTCCTCAGACTTTGGAAAATCTCTTAAGCCATGCATCACTTCCTTTAACTTAAAGGTTCAAAAGTCACATATCATTAAAGTCTCACTCATTTAATTTGAACTAGAAAAAAAATCATTTTAAGCCTAAGCAAGCCTTGGCAAACCAAAAATCATTTTAAGCCCAAGCAGCTCTTGGCAAATCAAAAATCATTTTAAGCCCAAGCAGCTCTTGACAAACCAAAAATCATTTTAAGCCCAAGCAAGCCTTGGCAAACCAAAAATCATTTTAAGTCCAAGCAGCTCTTGGCAAACCAAAAATCATTTTAAGCCCAAGCAACCCTTGGCAAGCCAAAAACCATTTTAAGCCCAAGTAAGCCTTGGCAAACCAAAAATCATTTTAAACCCAAACAAGCCTTGGTATACCAAAAATTAATTTAAGCTATTGGCAAACCAAAAATCATTTTAAACCCAAGCAATCCTTGGCAAACCAGAAATCATTTTAAACCAAAGCAGCCTTTGGCGAATTCAAAATTTATTTTTCACCCAATTTCATTCTGAAAAATGTTTGAAAATCAAAATCTATTTTCTATCTAATTTCATTTTAAAAAATGTATGAATTCAAAATCTATTTTCACCCGATTTCATTCTGAAAAATGTTTGAAAATCAAAATCCATTTTCATTCTAATTTCATTTTGAAAAATGTATGAATTCAAAATCTATTTTCATCCGATTTCATTCTGAAAAATGTCTGAAATCAAAATTCATTTTTCCATCTGATTTCATTCTAAAAGATGTTTAAAAATCAAAATCCATTTTTCATCTAATTTCATTCTAAAAAATGTTTGAAAGTCAAAATCCATTTTCATCCAATTTCATTCTGAAAGATGTCTGAAATCAAAAATCTATTTTCCAACTGATTTCACCCTGCCAGATGCGATCAAAATGCATTCTTTTATTCCAAGCAGACAGGAACAGCCTGGTTCACCTACATCACGTCTGTCATCCAAAATGGACAGCCGTGATGGAGGCAGCTGTGAACACTGATTTTTTACACCCCTCGGACTCATGCCAAGCTGAACGGCACAAACCAGAACCAAACTCTCATTCAGACGGACTCAGAAAGCATCAGAACGGGTCTGAGCCTTTGCTGCCACCCTGAAGGGGAGGCATTGTTGCCGTTCTTAAGGGGCGGTGCGGCCAGCACCCTTAGGCGGTGCCGCCAATTCCCTTCAGCGGTGCCGCCAGCACCCTTCGGCATTGCCGCCAGCCCCCTTCGACGGTGTCGCCAGCACCCTTCGGCAGTGCCGCCGCTCCTCTTTGGTGGTGCCGCCAAACCATTTTTTGGCTGCCACCACTCCCTTTCAGTGGTGTCACCGCCCTTCTTGGGTAGCACTGCCACCCCCTTCCGGTGGCACTAGGTTGCCTATAAATACTTGACCCCTTTCAACATTTAAAGGGCCCCGAAATCTCTGAAAGTCGAATTTTCCTTCTTAGATTTCTTCTCTTCTCCCTCATATACCGATTCTTCTTATTTTCTTTAACTCTCTTTGAGTTTAAAGAATAAATATTTGGGGCGTGTGGAGCCCATTTTCTTTAGTTCTCTTTGAGCTAAAGAAGGACCAAATCCGGAGCGTGTGGAGCCTCAAAATCTGTTTTCAATAAAAAAATCACTATGTTGATTTGTTTGTTTTCCTTTTGAATTGTCAGATAAAAGACAATTCAACCATCTTCTCATGCTTCAATCAAGCCAAGGTGGAACTCCGATCCGGAAGGGCAATCCGATCGTCGTCTTCCCAAAAAGCAAGGGAGAAGATGTTGTCTCTTAACTTTTGTCATATTTTGATACAGAATCAAAATAAAGAACCCAAAATATGATAATTTGGGCATAAAATCAACCCTCCTTCGTAAGAAGGAAAAACTGCGTGGGTTTTGATTCCCATCCAACGGGATGCTCAGGCAAGCTGTAAGGGCTTCAAATCCAAAAAAAATCAAAACGATCTCTTTTCTATTAATTAATTGCTTTATTGAATGTATTCTTTGGGGAATGTGTGATCAACCTAGAACCCATAAGGGCTAGAGTTGATATCCCCTAGTTTGGGATTTCTAAATTGTAATAATTTAATTTATCGCTCTTATCACTTCCGTCCAGTCATTTACTTGCTCATGCGTCTTTATATCTCATCCTTTAAACTGCTCATGAAAATGTTGTAAATCAAGGTTAAAATTAGAAGTCAAGTTCAACCGAAAACCTAGTCCTCAAATCCTCTTTGGTTTCAAAAACTAGTGCACATTTATTTTCCTTTGGGATAAAATTGGAGTCAAAATGGGTTTCTTCCTTAATTTTTTTCCTCTTTGGTTTCAAAAACTAGTGCACATTTATTTTCCTTTAGGATAAAATTAGAGTCAAAATGGGTTTTTTCCTTAATTTTTTCCAGGAAAAAATAACTTAAGGTGGCGACTTCAAAACGTCAAAATCATTTTCAAAAGGCGCTATAGTCGTCTCAAAAATTCATTAGAAATCGTCTCAATTGAGCATCCCTATTTCATTCTAAAGAAATGGACCCCACGGGATAAAGGGTGCTCGGGCGAGACTTCACAGTGATATCATCTCCTAATATATAATAATTTGTGACAATATTCGCTCCTACTAAAAAAAGATAAGGAGACTATATTATCACCTATTCTTAATTTTTCAAAGACAAATTTTTGTCTCTTGGGACCAATGTCATCTCCAATAAAAAAAAAATTATAAAATATTTGAGGACAATAGTAGTCTCCAATAAAAGATCTTAGGAGACAAAAGTCATCTCCAATAAAATACCTTAAGAGATAAAAGTCGTATCCAAAAAAATATTTTAGGAGATAAAAGTCGTCTCCAATAAAAACTTTTAAGGGACAACATATCATCCCAAAAACGGGAACAACTTTCACATATAATTACGATAATGTTAAGAAATAAAATAATATTTGAGGATAATGTCATCTCCTACTATATAATAATTGGTGACAATATTCGCTCCTACTAAAAAAAGATAAGGAGACGATATTGTCATCTATTCTTAATTTTTCAAAGAAAAATTTTTGTCTCTTGGGACCAATGTCATCTCCAATAAAAAAAATTTATAAAATATTTGAGGATAACAATAGTCTCCAATAAAAGATCTTAGGGGACAGAAGTCATCTCTAATCAAATACCTTAAAAGATAAAGTCGTCTCCAAAAAAATATTTTATGAGATAAAAGTCGTCTCTAATAAAATATCTTAAGAGATAAAAGTCGTAAAACTTTTAAGGGACAATATATCATCTCAAAAATGGGAACGATTTTCACTTGATGGACCCTTAAGATTTCGGTGACAGAAGCAAAAGGTGTCGTCTCCAATATATTTGGAGACTATTTTTTTCAAGTATAGGAGACAATTTTTTTCATCCCCAAAATGACTAAATTTTGTAGTGACGTAATTGCTTAGGGTAATTGCTTAGGGACTCTATAAATGCAACATTGATCTGATAAAGGATTGCAAACGCAATGTTTCCAATTCCCTATTCACACACTTTGCTAAATTGTGAATATCAACTGAAACTTGCTGCAGCTTCCTTTTTTTTACCACCTTCTCCTTTGATGATGTTCCCACTTTCTCCATCTTCCAACACAACTGCTGAAGGTGATTGCCAAATGGTTATGAAAATGAGTCAAGTACTAACAATAAAAGTTATCAGAAGTGTAGCAGAATTTAAATAAAACATAAAAGATGAAGGACTAGTTTGACATTGTTATTGCAAGGATAAAATAAAAAGGAACAATCTAGTAGCTACCTAGTTCTTAATACAATAAGTGTTCAATTTTTCACGTTACTTTCCTCTTGAGATATGCAATTAATGAATTAAAGGACAATATAACAACTATATATAGCATTTCCCTAAAAAAAATATCTATATATAGTATAGAACTTTCGAATTAAAGACCGTGCATTATTTGAAGCCATAAGATATAAATTCACTCAACTTTTCATTTTTTTTGTAACTATACCTATCATGTTTTTATTAATTCTGCCATAATTTGAAATTTTAGTTTCGATTCCATCCTAACTTTCTATTGAAGATAATTAATCTCCTTAATTTTACAATTTTAATCTCATTAGGTTACTAAATTTTAGGAAGTTCTTTGGTCAGTTGGAAAGCTAAAAAACAAAATGTGGCATCGAGGAGTTCAATTGAAGATGAATATAGAGCAGCTGCTTTCGGTAACCTGTGAAATCACGTGGTTGAGATCCTTGTTACAAGATTTTTGTATGCCACATGAAGAACTAGTTACCTTATATTGTGACAATATGTCTGCAATCTAAATTGCTAAGAATCCAGTCCATCACGAGAGAACCAAACATATAGAATTAGATTGCCACTTCATAAGAGAGAAAATCTTATCTAACACAATTGAAATAAGATATATCAAGACTGGAGAACAAGTGGCACACATATTCACCAAGGCTTTGCACCCAAGACGCTTCAGTTACCTATTGAGCAATATGAACATACACAACATGTATGTTCATCTTAAGGGCATGTGAAACAGAAGAAAGAAACTCTCAATAGCTTTACTTTGTAGTTATTTATCACATGTTAAAATTGTAAGATTAATCAGTTAGGTAGTTAGCACTTTGTTAAGCATTTTGTTTGTAGCTTAGCAGTATGGTTAGTAGCTTAGTTAGTAAGTTTTTTGTTACATTTCAGTTTTGCTTAGTTGTACATATGAGAGGTACATTGAGCCTCACACCTTCTGTATATATATTGGTTCAATCAATCAATAATAGTATGGATCATTTTTCCATTTTGTTCACAATTCATTTCAGTTGATGAAAGTTTATACAACTTGATTATCCGGCAACCAATTTTCTACAATTCCATTTTGAACTAGCACTTCGACATCTTTTGGACTGTTGATAAGGAGATCCATGATAAAAGAAATTAGTCACCAGGATAATTATTAGTGCCATGGCACTGCTTAAAATCCTGTATATTTAAAAAAATTAGTCACCAGGATAATTATTAGTGCCATGGCACTGCTTAAAATCCTGTATATTTCTAAATAAAATCTCAGTGGCATCAATTATTTTCCATTTTGGAATTTCCAAAATACCATTCTTAAATTGTATGTCAAATAAGCATTTACTTGATTTGATCTTGACTCCTGCTTGGTGGAGTTGTGTAATTGTAGGTGTAGAAAGAGTACGGTATTTCTTCTTTGGATTTTGCTCTGATGGCAACATATAACTTCTTAGCAAATCAACAAGATGCTGCACTTGAAAGCTTAGTCTTCGCCAATAATAAATTATTAACTTCTACTGATTGTGTCGTTAAAAAGGTCTAAAAAAGCTTAATAATAAAAAGTCTTCATGATTAAACATTGATAACTGTAGTTCCAAATGACCATGGACTACAACTCTTGCTTGGGTTTCATGGAGTGTGTTGGGCTTGATACTTGTTTGGGCCCGCTCCTCTTTATCGGAGGATAGCTTATTGGACTGATGGGCCTCCTTACTTTTTTCTCAGCAGCAAAACGGGCCAGCCTCTCCATATGGGCTTCATCATTGTGGCTCCTTTGAACAAAAGGTGGCATTGGCCTTAGCCATTCTATCTTTAGAGACAACTCTGCCCTTTCTTTTTGCATTCATTAAGATTTCTTTGTCCCACTTCATTCTTCAACGATAACAAGTAGACAATAAGGAAAAAAGTGTTGTAAATATACTAAACAATATAGGAAATGATAAAAAAAAGAATACTCAAATTTTTCTAAAGGAGACTCTCTTGTATATGTTGAATTTCTTTGATGGCTAGATCAAATAACTAAATTATAAGAGTATTTATAGTGATATGAGAATCACAAATACATGAATGCTAAACTAAAATTTACATTACGTTAACATTATTTAACATGCTAATTTAACTCAAATTTAACATGTTAACTTAACTCAAATTTGATAACTCATGTCTTTATTAAACTAGAAACATAAACTCTACTAAATGAAATAATTAATCAAGTTTATTTTCCAACATCCCTCCTTTAAACTTGATTTGGTTAATCCAACCAAATTCATAATTTTTCAAAATCTTCAATTTTTAGAGTTTTAGTGAAAATATATGTAATTTGATCATTTGATTTAACATAATCAATCTCTACCTCTTTCTTCTAGATGCATTCTTGAATGAAGTGGAATCTAGTGTCAACGTACTTGCTTTTGTCATAAAACACTAGATTCTTTCCTAACACCATAGCTAACTTATTGCCCACATATATCTTTGTAGCTTCATTGTAACAACTGAAAATTTTTTAATCTCAACCGGGTCACTTTTATAACACTTTCCCAAAAAATATCAATATTAATTATACCGCCCGGAAAAATAGCAGTCCGGTTAAATTAAGAATTTTTATCCAGACCTAGGGGATTAAGTTAGTTAATTTTATATGAAATTATAGTGAAAAAAAAATAACTGAAAAACCTTTGGGAACACTGAGCTTTTAAAGAGTGGCAAAATCGTAATTAATGGCAACTTAGAGCCGTTTTTGAAAATCTACTGTTTGGGATTTAGAGTTGACCCATAATCATTTTTAATAAATAGAGAAGCTCAATATAAGCCTATTCACTTTCTACATCTACAGTTGAATCTTAAAAGAATAATCAAAATAAATTATGAAAAGGAATCGGGTAAAAACATAAATACCTAAATACTAGGCCCTTCTTTACAAGTACACAAAAATACACCAAATAAAAGTCCAAATAGCTTTATTCTTCGTCATCTTTTCCTTTCCTTCTCTCCCTCCCTCCATGGCCGAATTCTCTTAAAGCTTAGCCCATCTATTTTTGCTTCTTTTTGCAAAGAAAAATCGTAGAAAATTTATAAGTCCAACATAATTAACTTATTTCCATCAAAATCCAACCAAGAAATCAAAGAAATTTTTATGTTCTTTGGAGGGAAAATTTTAGTCACTATTCATCAAGTTGGAAAGTTGTTTTCTTTTAATTTATGGTTTAATTAATTGAATTAGATATTAGTTAAGATGATTAGTGAAGTGGATTGCATCATTTAAGCTAGTTAGTGAAAATTTCCCATTTGAAAACCCTAATTAATTTATGTCAATTTTCATATTTTGAATTAGTGTTAGTTAGTGTTAATTTTAGTTAGAATATAGTTAATTGCATCCATTAGATGCTAATTATGTGATTATTTTGTTGTAGAAAATTATTTTGAGAAAAATTGTGCTTTTTGCCTTTTATAGGCAAAATTGGTGATTTTGGTGAAAGTGAAGAATATTTTAGTAATTTCATATATTAGGTGAGCTTACTGTATGCCAATTTACATGTTTAAAATATTGAATTGAATTTTGGATCCTTGCCTTGAAATTGAACCCTTAGCTGAATGGCTTTTGGTGTTGGATACCTATGTTTTTTTTTTTTTGAATTTCATCATGTTTTCAAGCCTATTATTGTTGATTTATTATTGTTAATTGTGAAATTTGTTAAGTCTATTCTATCGTTGACATTGTGAGGTTGATGTTGATAATTTGGGCTTTGATAGCATTGCATTCAAACCCCTCCATTTGGAAACCAAATCTATGCACATCATATGTTGAATAAAAGTCCTAAATAAACCATTAATATTTATGTTACTTGTCTATGCCTAATGTCATTGTCGCCAGCGACATTGGTTAGCCAATGGTAATGGTGATAATGGCATTGAGTCATTATATTCTTACTTCATTTATATATGCTTTTTGAGTTCCTTATTAACCCGTCATTGATATCAAACCGATAGACAACTAAATTGTTATATTCTTTTTCACAGACTGTCAATATTATATACTGTCTCATTATTGGATATTGAATATGAAAACTGGGTAATTGATATTTTGTATTGTATTTGTTACTATATATGTGTATTTAATAGAACTACTATACTGATGGAGTAGTAGGGAAAAACCATCAGCTCTGTGCACAGTGACATATTGGACATGGCTAATTGTCCAGAATCCTAGTTGGAAAGGGACTTGCCTCAACCATAAGATCTGACCCACCTTATGTACACAGTGAATCTCAACTACAGTTTTAGACCCCTTATATCTGTCTTATACACACACGAATCCATATTTGATTCTTGTTGAAACCCAGTTATATTATTGCTAACTTATTGGTGCTATTTCATTTCAATTCACCTGAATTATTTTCTTATGAGTATTGATGTGCATAACCTTGATCCTTAATTATTAAATTTTGTATTCCTAAAACCTATCACTTTTTTGCATATAATTTGGTATATAATAAGTTCATTGAGTATTTTTATAGTCACCCAACTTGTGATTTAACATTTTCAGATTCTGAATAATAGTGCAATTTCAGTCTTTTCTCCGAAGAACTGCTGTTTATTTTTTGTTATGTAAATATCTGATACTTGTGTATTTTGGATTTAAACTAGTATGCTTCATGGTCTGTATCAATATATGGTATGTAGATATTTTTATTAATGAAAAAATGAAAAAATTTTATTTTGGACTGTTAATATAAATATTTAAAAATTGATTAAGTTGGACTTGAAAATGGGACAATATGGATGATATGATATTATGAATTGAGATTGTGGATAAATGAATATTAGATATGATTATTGCAGAATAATATTTTGATATTACAGGGATTCTACAAGTGTTGATCGTCATTAACTGTATCCACATTCTAAAACCATCATGCCCGGTTTTCGAGTCGTGACATTCATCTTGTGGTATGTATAGCATCTTTAACAACCTTTTCAACCATATTATATGACACACATAAATTAGCAACAACATATTCATCTTCACAAATAAAATGAATAACAATAAGTTGTTTTTTTAGAACACAATGTAAAAAATAATATCACCCATAAAAATAGAAAATTAATAGTATTTTTACGATCATCAATATCACCTTTCCAATCACTATCATTATAACCAACAAGGTTACGATTATTGGAAGCAAATATGACAAGTTGTAATTCCTTTGAAATACCAAAAGATCCTTTTATCAATCTTTAAATGTGTTGAGATTGGTGACTCCATTTAGCGATTAATAAAACCAACACCAAATAAAATATCTAATTATATGTAAAGTATCTCAAACATTCAATCAAACTTCTAAACATGGTTGCATCAACCTTCTTACCTTCCATAACTTGGTGGTTTAATTAGACCTGTAATTAAAATAGGTTATGCAAAAAATAAAAATAAAATTTGGTTAAAGTTTATATTTTATATAATAAGTATATTTTATATAATAAGTATAAAATTTAACTAAGATTTATAAAAACATAAAAATTTCTATATAAATTGATAAAATTAAAACTTAAAAAAAAACTAATAAAATAATTTATGAAATTTAATTTTTTTATTGTTTAAATTAAATAAACCAGGTCAAGGAAAGGGAGATTTAATTATGGCTAAATCCAAATCCAGTTTGCCTCCTTTCATTTCAAATTTCCCCCTCTATCTAATCCATATTCAAAATTGGGAATCTCCTTCCCTCGTCCTCCCAAAACCCTAGCAAACACCAGTAGGAACGCTTTCTTTTTCTCTGATCAATCACGAGATGACAAATGTCCTCCCGCCGCCGGGCTTCGGCCGCGAGCTTTCCAGTCCACCTTCCGACGGAATATCCAACCTCCGCTTCTCCAATCATAGTGATCACCTCCTCGTCTCTTCCTGGGATAAGGTATAGTCCTCTTACCATTTCTGAATTAGAATCCCTTGCTCGCTCCAATTTCTACATTTCTGAATCTCATTCTTTTTTTTTTCTTGATAATTTGGTCTGTAGAGTGTGAGATTGTATGATGCGAGCGCTAATGCGATGCGAGGAGAGTTTATGCACGGTGGGCCAGTGCTTGACTGCTGCTTCCATGATGACTCGTCTGGGTTCAGTGCTAGTGCTGATAATACTGTGCGACGGTCAGTGTTTTTTTTTCCTTCTCTTTCTTTGCCCTAATTTTTCTGTTTGGTTTCTGACCACAATAATTACTGGATTTTTTTAGCTTAGTTTTTCATTTTTAGAATGTCTTCATCCTCTAGTATGTTGAACCAAAATTTTCCGCTGTAGTAACTTAACAGATGGTTTTGAAGCTTTGACAGTAATGAACTATCACTATTATGAATGACCTGTTAAGCTAGAATAACGGAGGCGAATTTGGAAGAGTTGAGATTTGCATTGTTTCCTTATAAGTTACAACTGCTTTGTAATGTGTAGATGATGTCCATGGACTCCCTGCTTTCTAAAGAATTATCCATGTTTTATAATTATTTTTGGAGACCTTTTCTGTCAAACATAAGATTTTTTAATGGATGCTTCAGGCTGGTTTTTAGTCATGGAAAGGAGGATATTTTGGGAAGACATGATGCACCTGTTCGTTGTATCGAGTACTCTTATGCAGCAGGTGTGTTGGAGTAGGATTAACTTGCTTCTCTTTTATTTATTTAATTTTTTTTTTTTTTGCTTTTTCCAATTGTTTGTTCTGGTGTAGAATTCTCTTGAGTCACTTGTGGTAAGCCACTCATTGTTTTATCTACATCAGTTGGTGGAGAGGTTATGATGGCATTGTTTAGTACAAATACAGAGTATTTAGAACAAGATGATGACAAAATGGATATACATCTGTTATACGAATACCATTGTAACTAAAATGTGATCTAAAAGGCCTAGCCCATGTCAAAATGTTCGAAATTGATGACCAGTTTTGGCTTTAAATGACAATGTAGAAAAATATATGGCATGTTTTCTCTGTTTCATCCGGTGATACTTAACAACAGTACACAGATTGGAAACATAGTTCAATAATTCTTAATTCATAGTGGGGAACAGAAAAATAGAAAGAAATTGCATCCTTGGTGTTAACTGACTGTGACACTTTTAATAGGAACTTCGTCCTGTTTTCCCACTGATAATTGAAAGTGCACTGGTGAGGTTTAATTCTTCTTCATGAAATTGCTTCAAACCTCTGTACACATCCAAAAGTTGAAATTTATCATACTTTTGAATTTTGAAGTTTTCATTATTCAACACAAGGATCATCTATAGAAATGCAAATTTTGTTATCCCAGAAAAAATTATGCTGCAAGGCGCTGTCTTTGGCAGTACAGCAACTGATGTACTGTTAACATATGGTCAAAAGGCTGGTTGGATTTGTGGACCTGGTCAAGTAAAGTCTTATTATGCATACACGATTTAACCTGCCTAAAGCTTCACATTGTATGCATAATCCTTGTACATTCCTAGTTTAGTGCCTGAGAGTAATCTGCATAAACTCAAGCTTGTTGTATAAATTTCCTCTCTAACTTTCACCTGTTAAAACTATATCTGTCATAAACTTTTGTGTATCAGTTCTAGTAGTGTTGGGCAGTTGGTAAGCTATTCTTGTTTCAATGTCGATCCACAAATGAAAATATTTTTCAACTAATTATGATGGCTCTCTGCCACTTATTTAATTTCTATGTTATAAATGTTTTGTTTCAGCTGTTCTGTATCCTTGTAGCATACTGTTCGTGTACTTCTTTCCTCATAGTGATGTGATAATGCTATAAAATTATAAGAATGCATATATAGAATATCAGGGAGCAATCTTTTTCTCCTTCATTATGACAAATTTATGATCCATTCCAATTTTTCCCTTATGTCGTTTATAGGCCAAGTCATCACTGGTAGTTGGGACAAAACACTTAAGTGTTGGGATCCCAGAGGGGCAAGTGGACAGGAACGCAGTCTTGTAGGCACATATCCACAACCCGAGCGTGTTTACTCTTTATCTCTTGTTGGAAATCGTTTAGTAGTAGCAACTGCAGGAAGACATGTAAATATCTATGATTTGAGAAATATGTCTCAACCTGAGCAACGAAGGGAATCTTCACTGAAATATCAAACTCGATGTGTACGCTGTTATCCTAATGGAACAGGTATTGACCTTAACATTGAAGTAATCTCTGTTATTGCTGTCAAAATCTACCCCACTCCCAAATTAAAGATCATTTGCTGTTCTCTTTTTCCCTTTCTTGTGCTTTATTTTAGATTTTAGCTTTCCTGTATTTGTTGAAATGAAAATATTTTTTTTGATATTTGTGTGCATAGACAAATATAAACATTCTGGGACACCATATATAGTCAAATAGCTTTACATGTTACCTTAATTAGAGAGGATGAGGAGGGGAATAGAACAATGTCTTATATCTGACGTGATGATCTATGTGTAATTCTCTTCTGGATGGTCCTGATTATTGTGGGAAAATAATATATTTATTTCTTGCCTTGTATTTTACTGTTTCTTCTTTACAATAGCTTATTTTGTAAACATATTAACCCTAAAACTAGAACTCAAAAATAAATATAGAAGGAAAGAAACTAAGCCCTAATAATTAGGCACTAATGTAGAATGCAATAATTACTCCTAAAAAACCTCTATCTAACACTGGTCAACACTCCCCCTCAAGTTGGAGTGTTGATTATCACACATGCCCAACCTGTAAATTAGTGTATGAAATGGTTTGATGCCGAGTCCCTTAGTAAACACATCAACCACTTATTTTTTTGAGGTCACATGAGAAACATCTAAAATCCCATTTATTATTTTCTCTTTTATGAAATGCCAGTCAATCTCTATAGACTTTGTTAAATCATGCTGAATCTAATAGTGGGCTAGCAACCTTATTATCACAAAACAAGGGTAGAAATTTCCCTTCTAACAATCACAATTCTTACATCAATTTCTGCAGCCATAGTAATTTACAAACATCTTATGTCATAGCTTTATATTCTGCCTCTATACTTGATCATGCTACCACATTATGTTTTTTGCTCTCCAACTAAATTACCATCTACAAATGTGCAATAACCAGATGTTAATCTCTTATCATCAAGAGATCTAGCCCAATTTGCATTTGTAAAAGCTTCTACATTTAGGTGACTTTGATTAGAGAAGATTATTCCCTTTCGCCATGCAAATTATAAGTATCTTAAAATGCAGAAAACAACTTCTAGATGGGAATCACGAGGATCATGCATATATTGACTTACCAAACTTACAACATAAGCTATGTCTAGTCTGATGTGTGAGATAAATCAATCTCCCAACCAGTCTTTGATATTGGCCTAAATCAACTGATTTACCAAGCCTTGCTTGTAATTTATGATTAGCTTCAATAGGAGAGTTTGCAGGTTTACATCCCAACATGCAAAATTTCTTTAAGGAGATACAAAATATATTTCCTTTGAGAAATAAATATTCCATTATTTGATTTGGCAATCTCTATTTGAAGGAAATATTGCAACTTAATTCCTTGATCTCAAGCTCTTGAGCTAAAAGTTTTCTATGGCGGGCAATATCCTCCTTATCATCTCTTGTTACAATTATATAATTAACATAAACAATAAGTAACATGATCTTACCACTATAGTGTTTAATGAACAAGGTATATAATCAACATTGCTTTTGATGACATCCGAATGACATCATGGTCTTATTGAACCTATCAAACCGTGTCTTGGCCGTCTTGGGTGACTGCTTCAAATCATATAATGCCTTCTTTAATCTATAAGCCTTCCCTTTAGTTTTCTCATCATCAAATCTTGGAAGAATTTCCTTATGCACCTCTTCCTCCATTTAGAAAGGCATTCTTAACATCAAACTATTGTAGGTCCCAATCAAAGATTAGCTGCACACAATAACATTATTCTAATAGTACTCATTTTTGCAACCAGAGCAAAAGCCTCTTGATAATCTACCTTATAGTATGAGTAAAGCTTTTTACCATCAATCGAGTCATCCACTTTATGTTTCATTGTAAACACTCATTTGCATCCAACTAGTTTGTTTCTCAATGGAAGATTAACTAATTCCCATGTCTCATTTTTTGCCATAGCCTTCATCTGATCAACCATTGTCATGGAATAGATATAGAAGATCCTGATATGCTTCTTGCCAATCCTATGGAATAGGAATAGAAATAGAAAAAACAAGCAATTCAAAAGCTCTATAGAAAGAAGACAAAAAATCATAAAAAACAAAGTTAGGAATAGGATATTTAGTACAAGCTCTAACTTCTTTCCTAACAACAACATAAACATCAAGCTCATTAGCAATGGGATTAGTATTAGGATAATCAAAAGTTAAAGGACTCGCATTATTTCTCAGGAACTAAGCTCAGAGATGGCATTTGACAAGATTGGACATGCTTGATGGCTTTATCTGTCTTGTCCTGATGTGTGTAGATTTTCAAATTTGGCCTATCCAAATGCCCATTTAGAGTGAAACTCTTTATTAATTGAAGGATAAGATTTTCTTATGTGTTTAGCAAATTCACAAGCATCACAAAATAATAGATCTAAATTTCATTACTTCAACAAACTAGATATAATCTCTCTAAAATAGAAAAAATGGATGTCCTAATCATCTATGCCATTGGATTATTTGTTGGTTCAATGTCATTTATTCTCTAATAGGACTCGGGTAATACCAAGATTGAAAGTACTGCACCATTCCTCCAATAGATATAAGCCATCTTGTAGTATACCATTGCCAATCACTCTCCCTGTTTTCAAATCCTGAAGGACATAATAAGTAGTAAAAATTTCAGCTTTGCAATTAAGTGCATTTTTTTATTGCACTAACAGATAAAAGATTAATAGGAAAACTTGGAACATGAAGGACTAAAGATAGATTAATGGTGATATTACATTTAACAAAACCTGTTCAGATATAGAGGCTAAAGATCTGTTCACTATATGGACATTATCCTTGCCTGGACATGGAGAATAAGTTAAGAATTTATTGGACGAGCCTGTTGTATGTTTGTTTGCCATATAATCTATAACCCATGGATCATTTTGAGCATGAAGAGTGGCAAGAAAAGCAGTATCTGTTTTGTCAAAATTGAAGGAAGCACTTGTGGTTGATTATGAATCAAGCTGAGACAAAAGATGCCTTAGGGTTTATACCTCATTGGAAAGAATCCAAGAGTTAGTTGTTTCTCTAGGTGATGGTATTTGTGCAGTTCTGGGCAGGTTTGCTTGTGATCTTGTTGAGGTCATACGCTTACCTCCGCACCCCTAGGTGGTCGACCATGTGGCTTCCAACAACTCTCCTTAATATGCCTTGGCTTCGCATAATACTCACAAGTTAAGTGATCTTTGTTTGATGGACCCTGGTTACTGACTTTCTGCTACTCACGAAGAGTATTGGCAACCAACCCTGCCTTGTCTACTGCAACTGTGTGTATTATGGCATTTCTTCGATTTTCCTCTTGTTGACATAAGAATACTAAGCGTTAAAGAAGGCAAAGGATCCTTACCAAGTACCTGAACTCGTTTTTTTATCATATTCTATATTTAAACTAGCAAGGAAGTCATATATACTCCCTTTTTTTACCAATTTCTAGAATTTTGCTGCATCTTCAGAACATGCATCCTGTAAGTCTTGGTTGTAATCAAGTTCCTGCCATAAACCACTCGATTCAGCAAAATATTGAGCAATAGTCATCTCACCTTGTTTTGTCTCCTGTACCTTATTCCATGATTCATAAATTTAAGCATCATTGCCCTCTTGAGAATAGGTTTGACATGATGCATTCCAAATCTTGGAAGCAGTATTTAGTAATAGATAACTTCGAGCAATTTGCAGCTGCATGGAATTAATGAGCCATGACATGACAAGGGAGTTCTTGGATTCCTAGTATTTGCAGGTGGGATCGGTGACCTCTGGTTTAGGTTTATCCCCAGTAACATATCCTTTCAGAACTCTAGCTTGGATGGACAATAAACAGGATTTTGACCACGCAAGATAATTAGTTCCATCTAGCTTTACGGGACTAATTTGCAACAAAGGTTTCTCACCAATTAAACCAACCTTGTTTTCAGTTATTGGTTCTTTCCCATCATCCATGATTTGAAGGAATGCAAGAAAAACACAGTCGTGCTGCACAATAAACTACAACAGCTAAACTTGGTGAGGGTTGGCTTCTAACTGCTTTCAAAGGGCAGCGAATAAGAAAACCCTACTGCCGAGCTATAAGAAATATAGCTCCTGTAGTCGGCAGAAGCTTTGATACCATGTTGTGGGAAAAAATATATTTATTTCCTGCCTTGTATTTTTCTTCTTTACAACAGCCCATTCATAAACATATTAACCCTAAATCAAGGATCCAAAAATAAATATAAAGGAAAGAAATTGAGCCCTAATAATTAGGCACTAATGTAGAATACAATAATCACTCCTAAAAATCCTCTATCTAACAATGGCCAACACTGATTCATGTGGATTACCATATGCAGGATATGCTCTTAGTTCAGTTGAAGGGAGGGTTGCGATGGAGTTTTTTGACCTTTCGGAGGCTAGTCAAGTGAAAAAGTAAGCATTATTTTTCCTCTGTGCCTTACAGAAGCACAATCTTGCACTTCTTCATAGTCCTATGATCTATCTTTAGTTTTTTTATGATATATGCTAAATATCCAAATATGGCTTCTGCTGAAATGTTGATTCCTGCCAGACTTTAAAAGATATTTGAAGGCATTTGAGTAATGGAAATTAGCAATATATATATATTTTTAGTTCTTTATGAATCTTCCTGCATGCATCAAGCTTTATGGATGACGCTGTCCAAGTAATAGCGAGTGATCTTATGGTGTGTTGTGCACTCTGTATTCCTCACAAATGCTAGGATTTCTTGTTATAAGTCTCAGCATGGGCTCTTTAAGGCTGATGTCAACTCCAGATTTTTGTGATAGGAAGTCTAGTTAATAAATAGGTCATCTCAGCAGTGCATAATCATGTAAAAAAGTGTGGAATTACATATGTTTCATTTCAGGGAAAAAAATATTGTCTTTAATTTCACTATGGCTTGATGGACTTTAAGCTTTTTGCAGATATGCATTTAAGTGTCATCGGAAGTCGGAGGCCGGAAGGGACATTGTTTATCCAGTAAATGCTATTGCATTTCACCCTGTGTAAGTTTCTGAAGATCCTCAGTGGATTGAGTTTCTATAACTGTTTGATTGAGAAATGCTGAGGCTCATTTTGTATTTGGCATTGCCTAGCAAAAGGTTACTGTACCTGAAAATTGACTTGAAACTCAAGCCAGTATGTGTCATATCTTTTTTCTAATTGAACTGATACGTACTTGTGTTGAGAAATTAAATGAAATTTCTCTCTTGTTCTTTTGAAAATTCATAAACACGAGTTTTTAAAGCACAGTAAACACTATTTGTTTAAGGCATAAAAGCTAAATTGTTGCAAGCTCTTTTTTTTTGTGTGTGTATGTGTGTGCGCGTGCGCGCCTATACTGATGGTAAATATAAAATTTATCTCCTGTTTAAATCAGTAATAATAGCAACTCTTTTCCATTCTACACTTTTATTTCTCATTATTTTATGCTTCCATATTTAACTTGCAGCTATGGTACATTTGCTACGGGAGGTTGTGATGGATTTGTTAATGTGTGGGATGGGAACAATAAGAAGAGGCTTTATCAGGTAAATGGTCGCTAGGGTCTGATAGTCTTAATTTATCTCTCAAAAGCTTGTGCCCCATTTTTGTAAGTCGTGCTCTGCACTTGTTTTCCAGTATTCGAAGTACCCATCAAGCATCGCAGCACTTTCATTTAGCAGGGATGGTCGTCTTTTGGCTGTGGCATCAAGCTATACATTTGAAGAGGGAGACAAACCGTAAGAGTGATTTTTGTTTCCCTCTCTTTATCCCTCCTCCCTTCTCTCTCAAATCACTTCTAATAGTTACCTGTTCATTTTGTAGCCATGAACCAGATGCAATATTTGTGCGAAGCGTAAATGAAATAGAAGTCAAGCCAAAACCAAAAGTGTTCCCTAATCCTCCAGCATAACTGGTTATAAAAAAGCCTTCTGTTCCATGTTCATTATACGTAGGTTCTTTTTTTTTTTTTTTTTTTCCTATAGGCTTCATTTCTATGTATGAAGCTGTCAAAACTTGATGTTAAAACTGATTTTGAATTCTGCTTTAATTCTTCTCTTTATTTCCATTTCCCCTGTAGCTCAAGCAATTATTGTAGGTTTATGCCAATAAGTTGAATTGCGTCGGAGTTATGTAAATACTGTTACCTATTTCGTTATATATAAATATGTAGATGTCTGTGAGCATGTACTGATAACTGGGAAGTTATAATGATGAAGTTAGTTAATACTGTTTTGTTTGTCACATGAAATGAGATTTTATTTTCTGTAATATTTTGATATTCCCTTGTGCATGAGATGAGAATGAGAAGGAATGATTTTTTAAAGGGAAAGTAAGGGGAAGAAAAATCTCTATTTATTTTGTTTGGGAAATTGAAAATGAGACAAGGGAAATATAGAGGAAAATGTTTTTATTTTGTTTGAATGGATGGGAGGGGAACAGAGGAATTTAACTGTTAAATAAATTTATGTATTTCAAAATTAGTTTTATATTGATAAAAGGTAAAAAAATATATATATATTTTCTCGTATATAATTTGAAATTTTTTACACTTCAATTTCTCATTTTCGTGTTCCAATTGATTTCATCTTACATAAGGGAAAAAATAAAAAGAAAAAATAGAACTACAAAGTAAAGGATAGCTCCCATGAAAAATTATGTATCCCTCCCATGATTGTCCTTTAATTAGAGCAATATCAGAAGCAAATGCTGCGGGCAAATATCGGACATCTTTTTCATACTAATTGCTTCCAATTCCCAAAATAAAAAATTTTAAATCTTTGACGATGCTAAAAGGAAACAATTTAAAAGTAGCAAAATTTTCTAACAGAGTTAAAGCATCAGAGAACCCAAGTTTGTATTACAGTATTTATTGTGGACGAGTGACCCTTTCTTACACGTATATTTTACATAACCCTTTGCACAGGAAACACATTGGTTGAGGTTTACCAAATCATAATAACCAGCCCACAATCAACTGCATAGACTTTCCTGATATTTTCCTCCATATTATCATGTCATGCTACTCTGTAATTCTACCTAAATCCTGAAGGAGCTGCTCTTGGACCGGCAGCTGCTGCCCTCATGGCTTTTGATTGAGCAAGCAATGCATCATAATCCTGAAGATCAAAAGTTCATTATTGAAGTGCATACTGGTGCTTGAAATGAAAAATAAAAAATAAAAAAATAAGCCGAGTATAATAAAAATATTACCCGTTTCTCAAATGCATCATCACTTGAGTTGACTATCTTGTCTGCAAGGCCATAGTCTATAGCTTCCTGCGCATTGAAATATTTGGGTCGCTGGATGTCTTTAGTAATTTCTTCCTTTGTCTTCCCAGTACCCTTTGCCAATAGGTCGACATAATACTCTGTATTTGCATCAAGTTCCTTGGCCTGATAGAAAAGTTTGTAGAACAGAGAATTTGTTAAAGAAGCAGAAACACATGCATGCATACGCATGCACACAAAAAGAAAAAGAGAGACAGACAGACAGACAGACAGAGACAGAGAGAGTGAGAAGAGAGAACACCTTAATCCACATATCTATCACAGCCCCACTTGATTTATTGACTTTAGGCAGATACAACTTTGCTGAAATTTCAAATAATATTGTTAGAAGACGTGGCATTAAGTTTATGATACCTAGAAAACTCTACTTTTATACTATATACACATGATACTACTATATGCGCAAGCAATCAACAAGATGTATGGATAATTTATACTGCCATACTTCCCAAAATTGAGGAAAAAAAAACCAAAATTTCCCATCATAACATTAGTCTGCAAGCATACAGATTCTCCCATGGAAAAATTAAATTTAGAACTAAAAGTCTTCAGAAGAGTAAGGTAGGATTTGACTTGAAAGCTGGAAAACAAAGCTGAGTATGTCCATAAGCATGTAGAAGATGGAAGCGAATATTTGGTTTGGGATACGTCTGGGTGCCCACCATTGGCTCATATATACTATCTAAAGGAGGAGATTAAAAACAGTGTCAAAAAAGAAGGGGAAAAAAGAATGAAAGTGGTATGTAATCTTCCGAAGTCAGTTACAACATTGAGGGGATATATCTTGTAGTTTGCAAGTTAAGTTTATCGTAACAAGCAATTGACCATTGCAGAAGAATAACCAATTTTGTGCTTAGCATCAAAAACAATATTAAATAAATGTATTAAAAAACAAACACAGGAGTTTTTTGGCGCAGTGAGAAAAGAAGGGTGGAGGAAGGGGGCATAAATGGAGGTGGTAACAACTAATAGGAAAGAAAAACCAAGGCTGCATATGGCCGGTTAAGAGCCAATATTTGGCATTTTAACTCTCAACCATTAGTTTAGGATGTTTGGTAAAAACTTCATTGGAGTACTGTTTCAAAATTCAGTGATTAACAATTCAAAATTATAACTGAAATGCTGAAAATTGATGTCTAGCGATTAGCATTTGGCTCTTGAAAAGCTAGCTGCTAATCACTTACCACCAACTGCCAATAGTTTACCACTACTATCGAACAAAATAGGCACTAAATCAGCCATCCATCATTAAGAATCAGTCCTATGAAACTCCTAGGGAGCAGCACCAGGCAAACAGGTGGTAAATGCTATCTATAGGTTGTATGACTTAACAGTGTCAGCCTCTCCATTTGTTCCCATATATACTTTCCTCAAGGTTATAATTTTGGTGGTCATCTTATCCAGTATTGTTAGAAAAGATTCGAAAACTGGAAAAGGGATTATTTGCAAAATTATGTAGTAAAAGTTGGTTCTGAGAATGAATTTGTTAACCCAAAAATAAAGATTAGAAAACAAAGTGCTGCTCTAATAATTTTTAATTGCAAAATATATACTCCACAAGAAGCCATGCCAATATTTTTAACTTTAAAGAGAAGTAGGATCATACTGGATGAGTTTGGCTGTAAAGCACGATAACCCTTAGCTCCTAGAGAGAGAAGCATTGCTGCTTGACCATATGCCATGCCACAATTCACAGTATAGACAGTTGATTTGCAGTACTTCAAACAAACAGAAAAGGACAAAACAATTAGTTTCAACCACATTAAATAGTTAGTTAAAGGATGATATTCTAACAGAAAACTAGATATATCTACACATGCACACATGCAGACGCAATAGACCCTTGCTTTAGAATATAGTATAAACAAAAATAATGGTGGTGACTTTTTGTGCATGATTTTAGGATTTATCAGCAGATATACCTAGCACAAATGCTACCAGAGAATAAAGTTCATGACCTCATAGACCCTTTTTTTTATGTTCATTACTGGTGTTAATCATCAATAGATACTAAAATCCAGTAGAGATGACAGCACTTACAAACATAGCATCAGCAATGGCATATGCTTCTGTTTCAGAACCAACAGTCTCCATCTTCTCATTCTAAATTGCAAAAGACAACCAAATTAATAGAGATAAGTAAACATATTTCAGAAAGTGAATGAGACTTGAGCATCTTCATCTAGAGGGCAATGACAAATGTTTCACTAGGAGGAGAAGAATGGGGAGGAAAAGAAAGCTCTTACCTGTGTCCCAGATGAGTTTATATATAAATATATAGGCTTTGAAGAATCATCATAATCCAAATACATAAACTGAGCAACCAAAAGCTCAGTGACTGCTGGTACGATCTGCAGGAATAAGATATAATATCAAAGATGGTACAAGTAATGAGAAAATTTAACCCATTAGCAAGGATAGTAACAAGAGAGTGCAATATCTCACTGGCATTCCCAGATAACATATACGAGCATCTAAGAGCAAAGAAGGCAAATCAGGAGGAGCACTTCTGGGTCTCCCATATCCTCTTCCTCCTCCACGGTACATGCTTACACTCATGCTATATTTTGGAGGACCCCTGTCCATCATGCCCGATACACTATACATTCCCCCGTGATCCAAATAGTTATTTCTAGATGAGATGCTTTCCTGTCAAAAATTATCAAAGACCAAGAATTTATCAGGTGATTGATTTTCCAAAAGAAGATTTAGGTCTTCCAATAAGCACTAAAGAAAGATAAAAAAAAAAATGTTCAAATGATTATTTTAGAAGAACTCCAATCCAAATAGATGATTTCATTAAGTACTTAAAAAAAAAAGAGAACCTCTGTAACACTTTTTGACTGTCGACAGACTGGATTATCTTCAGTCATGAACATGTCCAATTGTGAAGGAGTAAGACCATAGAAATGTCGTGGTACATTTTTGTAATTTTCCATCACTGCAGATTTAAAGATAGAGAAAGGATAATTAGAATTTGAATTAACTCCTATTGTTTTGGAATGAAAAACAAAATTCAAAGCTCTTAGGGAATTCACAAGTCACACTGTGACAATAGGAGCTCTCAAAAATTCTAATAGGAAAGGTCACTCTGTCTATTCATAAAGAAAGACCATTAAAAAAATGATCAAATTTATGGAAACAAACCACAGAAGATAACTATTAAAGTAAGCATAGAAAATTGCAGTTAAACAATTTGATTTGACCGTCGAGAAGACCCCCCTTCAAAAGAGAGGGACTCGATTTGGATTTTGGGAGGTAATGACACGGAAAATAAGTTAGCAATAGTACTGGCAGCACAACCTTAAAACCATTAACATCTTTCTGGGCATATGAAAAATGAGTTCTCTAACCTATGTTCACCCATCTTTTTGTCACAATGCAATTTATCATGACATTGTTGAGAAAAGAATTGTGATTTTGAATATTGCTTATCATGTTAACTTCTTGTCATATCTAAAGGAATGAATAACAGTAGTTCATTAGGACATTGTTAACTCTAATTGAAACCATCTTGGCTTAGCATACAATGTCTAAAGTAACAGCCATTATTTGATTCCATGAGCAAAAATATCGTTATCTAGAAAGTTCTGGACAGTGATTTCTTCAAGAATTTTTGGGGATAAGAAAATCCCCACAGTTGTCCTAATCTCTGTCCCAGGCCTAGTCTCTGTCTCATGCCTTTTCAGCCTCTAGTGACATTCAAAAGGACTAATTGTGCTAATTATGCTCAAAGGACTGTCATCTCAAAATTTTCTCTCATGTAGATTCTTCTATCTAGGTCAGAAGCATTATGAACAATAACTTTCATCTTTCTCCATGTAACTAGGGTTCAGTTCACCACGTTTGGCAACTCCCAAGTCTAAAGCAAACATCACTATCTCATCAAGCTAGTGAATCAGAAGAGACTACCATCTAGCTGTTTTTCTCTTCTACTCAGAGATTTACACCAGTCTAGTAACTTCCACTTCAGAGGAAGAATAAATGGAAAGGGAACTGCCACCCTGACCCATGTTACCAGATGAAGGCAATGCATCATAATTTGAGATGAAACTGCGAAAGCTAGGAATGCAATTTTTGAAGAGAGAAATTACACTAGAGGACATGGAAAAATTGAACAAAGTTTTGGCAATCCACCATATAGACTACATTTTGAATTCACTGCATTTTACAGCTTAGCAGTTACCACCTCTTTGTAAAAGTCCACGTCTTTCTTAAATCTTTACAATTTACACACTGTTAGAAACTATCATCTTTATGCTATTAAGCAGATCCAAAGATATTATGAAGGCACATTTTGATGCTGCTATTGACATTCGACTTACTTTCCTATCCTGAATCCAAATACCACAAAATTAAATAGGCTCATTGCTCAATTGATTTTGTATCCCCCTTCAAAATATTATAGCAGGACTATGCTGGAAATGCCAAAAGTCTCACTATAGTGCCACAGCAGAATTGCAAGTGGAGTGTCCAAAGAAATTTTATGTTATCTTCTCTTCCTAATTATATATATATATAAAATACTGCTAGTGCTAACCTCCCAATTTAAGGGAGCCAAGACAATTCAAGTTCCATGGCTATAGGCCCATAAGCATCAATCATATTGTTATAACAAACATATAAAATGACCTATCCCCACTCAAGATTTATAGCCACTAGCAGTTTATCAGTTCAGTCAATTCAAATGGCAGATACTCATAACTTCCATGCATATCTTTCATAACAGAATTGTAAGAAATATCACGTCTTTCCCAACATTGGGTAACTAAACATACCTTCCCTTTAATTTTTATACTCAACGAAACCTTAGTCCCAAATTAATTTGGGTGGGCAATATGGATTCTTGTTTTCCATTTCAAGCGCTCATGGGCTATGTCTGAAAAAAGATCTAGGGCAACTACATCATCCTTAATCACTTTTTTCCAAGTCAGTTTAAGTCTGTCTTTACCTTTCTTCCTAACATCTAGCTTAACACGGTCTACTTTTCTAACCGGTACATCCCGGACCTAAGACTTACACGTCCAAACCATCTCAATCTATTTTCTATAAATTTATCCTCAATGCAAGAAACAAACATGCTTTCTGTTCTCTTGGCTAAGATTTAATATCAATCTAAGTACTAGTAACAGACCCACTAAGTAAAAGTACAAAAAATCAAATTCCCAAAATTAAAATTCTTCTCTTTACCATAGACAACCCCACAAAATAGCAGCGATTGAGAAAAATAAAATCAAACCCATAACCAAAATCAAAGAAGCAAACAATAAAATTTTAAAAAACATAGTTAACGGGTACGTATCAATAAAAATGCAGAGAGAGAAATAGAGAAAGAGACTGACATCCATCTTTAAGATTTTCTTGTCTGAATTGATTGGGTATGCGGTCAAGAGAGTTCCCAGATGCAGCAGGAGGCTTGTAGTAGCATCTACGTTGAACAAGGCTCTGTTTTCTGGAATTGGCTAAGAAGAAGAGGTTTGTATTAGAGAAAAAATAGGATTTGGGGGACACAGAAGAGGGATTCAACAGCCCTGGTGTTGGGGCTGAAAGCTGAAATAGAAGAGAGGTAGTCATGGTGAACTACAGAAGGAAGAACGATAGAGAAGCTTGAGGTTTTTATGCATTTGGGAAATAAAATTTCAAGTTTTGTTTTTGTCTTGTTTCGTGTTTTTTTTTTTTTTTAATATTCATTAAATTTAAATATTTTTATTACTTAATCCTGAAATATATCAAAATTTATTAGTCCACAAAATTTATTTATCCATCCCTATTTTATTTAAATTAAATTATAATGTTTTATACTAAATGAATTTTTAATTTAATAACACTAAAAAAAAAATTTAAATGAAAAAAAATTTTAATTCAAAATTCAAATTATTTTATATCAGTACGTAGAAAATATGAAATATCTAAAAAAATATATATAATTATAAGAAAAAATAATTAGGTAATAGTAGAACATGTCCTTCATCAAAATGGGATGGTTATTGATTTGACTTTTATAAATTCATAAACAACTCATTAGATCCTTTTTTAGATTTGCCTGCTCACCCGTTTTATAAATTATAATATTATATACTCACTCGTTTATTGTTTATTCCTTTAAAAAGAGGATTAGAGTTACATAATTAAGATTTCTATTTCTCTGAGAATTCTATCACAGATTTTAAATATATCTACAGATACTTTATTTTATATAACATTTATTTTGGTATTCATGATCTAACTGCTCCATAAATATATACAAATTAACTAGGAAATGAGTATGTATCTAATGATGGTATTATACAGATATTGTTATAAATTGATATGATATAAGAGTATAGTTTGATCTTTTTCAATTCATCTCTTAAAATAATCTAATGATGGTATTATACAGATATTGTTATAAATTGATATGATATAAAAGTATAGTTTGATCTTTTTCTATTCACCTCTTAAAATAAAATTATTGAATTATTTAATTAAATTTAAAAAATGAAAATATATTTTGCTGAATTTTGGCATTTTTTTTAAAGATAAATAGTAAATTCTAAAATTGTTTTTGCTAAAATTACCATGAAAATTATTGAAGTATTATAAGGGAATAAAGGAGATACAATAGATCCTAACCCAAGTACAATAAGCTATTTGGGCTAAAGCATTAGATGGTTTGTGGGCAAAGATTCAAAGAATGGTGCTGTAGAAAATAAGAAAATAATATTTGTTGTGTATGCTAATAAAATAATTGGCATAATATAAATTTATTCTTTATTCTTTTTTGCATTTTTTTAATTTTTTACTTTAATCTTAAATTTTAGTTTCAATTTACCCTAAAGTTAAAATCAAAAGAAATATTTTTAACATTATTTTATTATTAAGTAGAAACTAAATGTTAAATTTACCTTTGAACCTTTAAATTTATTATATGATATTGTAAAATTTAATTTTAAAATTTTGATTGGAGTTAATTTTTTTTTTTTAATTTTATAAATTTAATTAATCAAATTATTAGTTTGAATTGTCATTTATCAAATTTACAAAATCTAAATTTCAATAAATACAAATATGCTCTTTACATATTCATTAGTATTTTTTTGTGTTTATTTTTTATTTTTTATTGTCTTTGATGAGAGATCTTTGTTTTTATTTTGTAGATATATTTGTTTTCTATTTTTGAAGTAAGTGTTATCTTTAATGTTGAAGATTTCATCAGAAATAATAAATCAAATATTTATATTTATGCAATGGATTTATATAAAAATATAAAATTTAAGTATCCGAATGAAATATTTTTATTTCTATAATGTTAAGTCTAACAATATAATAGTGTTTTTATTTATAAAAATTATCATCTTTCAAGTGAGATGCATAAATATAATTTATGATTTGTAAATTTTTATATTTTATTTATCGTTAATTATATAATTTATTTTTGTAGATGAGAACTACCCTTTTTTATATAAAAAAATATTTACAAAATCTAAAAGTTGAATTAACTGCAATCTCTATTTATAAAATATAACAAAATCTAAGCTTTAGTGATATTTAAAGAGATATTATCATCTCTTTCTCTAATTGAGTGCTTAAAATAAATTTCAATCCTCTTTAGCACGAGGTAGGAGTGATGTTGGTTTATTAAATTAAATTAATATTTTTTATTTAAAAATTTTTTAAATTAAATTAAATTATCATTATTGTTAAATTGTCAGTTTTAATTCTATTTGAATATTTTTGATTTATTAATTTCAAATTAAATATATTTTTTTATAAATCGTCATTATTTTATTAAAAATTTAAGAAAAAAATCGATAATAAAAAATTTTAAAAATAATTTAATATTATATAATCTAAAATTTATATATTTCTTTAACTAACACATTCAAAATATATATTTTTCTCAAAAATTAAAATTTTTTTTTATTATGTTTAGTTAATTTTTATGGATGATATTTTTTTAAATTTTAAATTAATATTAAATTAAAAAAAATATATGGTTGTGTATAAAATTAAATTAAATATATTTAATTGTAGTAGTAGTAATAAAATATATATATATATATATATATATATATATATATATATATATATAATTTCAGTTTAATTCGATTTGAAATTAAAAAAATATATTTAAACTAAATTTTCAATTTACTTCGATTTGAAATTAAAAAAAATATATATTTAAACTAAATTTTCAATTTATTTTATTTTTTAAATTAAATAAATTATAAATTTATTAATTTAATTTGATTGGTTTGATTTAGTTTGATAAGTTTTGACATAACTTAATATAATTAGATATTCTCATGAAACTTAAAGAGACGCAGGCTCCTTTCATTTCTGACAAACTAAAAGCTCCCTTCCATGATAATGAGCTAAACTTGATCTTGTTTAGAAAAATAACCTTAAGGCAAAAAATAAAAGCAACTACGCAAACATTGACTTGTTCAATTTAGTTATAATTTAGTGATAAATGGAGGTATGTATTGATTGATTTGTTCAATTTGTAAGTAATATGTAACATCAAATTCATATATTTGATTTAATAAATTTTCAAATTAAAATTAAATCAATTAAAAGATGTAAAATTAATAATTTTAAGTTGATTTTATGTATTAAATATTTTTATTATAGTTTGAATTAGACTAAATTAAATTTTATATAATTTTAATTTGAATTAATTTATAGTAAACAATTATTTTAATTTCTAAAAATTGTAAAAACAATATTTATAAATATTAATTAATATTAATCTTATTTAAATTAAAGTTATAATCATTAAAATGAAAAAAAATGATGAAATATTTTAATAAATATAAGATATTATTAAATGAATTTATTATGAAATTATCCTTTAAAATATTATTAAATATTTTAATAGATTATTTAATTAATAATCACTTTTTATATTATTATAATTTAATAATTTATAAAATATTTGAAATTTTATTAAAATAATTAAATTGAAAATTTGTTTTTTTTAATTATAATCAATTTTATATATTTAAAAATTATGGTTTTTGATTTCGATGGATTGATCATTTTGATTGGATTAAAATATTTTATATAACCTTCATGATAAATACATATATTACTTGAATAATAAATTTAAATTTGATTTCGTCTAGTTGAATGATTAAAAAAAAAAGAGAATATTACATAAATATATTATTTTTTAATTTTTTTTAATTTCACGATTACTTTTTTTTTTATTTTTACTGTTTTTTAGTATATGTTTAATATATATATAATATATTTTTGATATATATTTGATGTTATATTTTTTAAAAAATATTTTTAGATATGTAGTATTTTTGAAAAAATATTTTTAAATATGTAGTATTTTAAAAAAAAAAATTAACAGTAAAAATAAAATATTTTTTATTTTTTTCAGTATTTTTTAAAAAATTTCAAAAAATATAATGAATTAAAAAGTGAGTTGCCCAAATTCAACCCAAACTCATTTGCAGGCCCATCCATAGCCTAGTTTATTACTTTCCTAGCATATTCAAAAATTGTGAACCCAAGAACCTATATAATGGCCAAGGAGCCCAATATTGATCCACATAACAATATAAACCCAGCCCAGGAACCTTGTCAACAGTAAACCTATTCCGAGCATAACAAACGTTGTGGCTTCTCACTCTTAGAGCGAAAAAAATAATACATACCTCCTATTTTATTTTAATTTGGATTAAAATTTCAATTTCTCTTTTAATTTTTAATATATTTTAGATTTATTTTGATTTTAATTTTTGTTGGGTAAGTGAGTTTCAATTTAGTTGTTTTTCGTAAATTTCACCCTATAATAGATTTCTTTTTATTATATTTCATCTGTTTATAAACTTTCAAATTTATTTTTTGTTTGTGTTGAGTTTTCAATTAAATAATAATAATAATAATCTTGACTAAATTATTATTTATAAGAGTGTTAAGATATAATTAATTTCACATAAATTAAATATAAAATTTTAAATGTGTTTATAAATAATTAAATTATCTAATCTCAATAACTAATTTTCAATATTGATATTTACAAAATTATATAAACTCACAATATTTATAAAAAATTTTAAGAATCAATTAAAAAGCTGAAAATATATATTTTTAAAATTTTTATTTTTATTTTTTTTATTCATTACCTTGAATAATAAGAGAAAAATACTATTTTTTTTTTAAATAAAAATAATATTATATACATTATATATGAATTAAATCAATACGAAAAACATTTATTTTTAAATATTTTTTAAAAAATTAATAAATGATTATAATATTCGGTTTCTATATATATAGAATATGTTATTTTAAACTTATAATATTAATAATTTACAATTCCTTCAAAAATTCTATCATTATTGATACAACTTAGTTCAAACATATCTAAATTTATAAATTTAATAATATAAATTTATAAATAACATCAATTTATAAATAGTCTTTTATTTATGTAAAAATAAATGTGAACTAGGCATAAAGTTGCATTTCGCGAGTAAAAATATACAAATTACTGATAAAATAAAAAGACTTTTTATAGCACTCCAAAATCTAAATTAAAAAAAAAATACTAATAAAAACAAGCAGAATATATATATATATTATAAAAAAAATATGTCTTTTATTCATGAAAAAAATATATATTTTGAGAAAAATAATTAAAAAATTACAATTAAAATGAATTTAAAATGAATTTTACCCCTAAAATTGATTGATCAAGTTATCAAAATAATAATAATATTCAGTCTATCAATTGTAATTAACATATCAAGAGAATATATATTCTACTCGAAATTGACATTAAATTATTTAATAAGTCTAATATATTAAAAATCAGACAAAAATTTATTTTCATATATGAGATACAAATAAAATTTTATTAAAAAAAAAAGATAATTTAATTTTTATAAACGGAAGATATATAAATAAAATAAATATAAATATAAATAATTTAATATAAATTTAATATTAAAATTTTATTTAAAAAATTAAAAAATAACATAAAATAAAATAAATATTATATCGTCTTCAGATAATAATAGACATCAAATAAGAAAGAGAGTTCACAAAATTGGAAAAGGAAGAACAATAAATTTAACAGAAACAAATTTGATAATGAAAAAGAAGGAAAACAAGAGGTGATAAAAAAAAAAAAAAAAGGAGAGAGTTGCGTGAGCATGGAGGCAGCAGCTAGAGTAAGAAATTATATTGTGGAGATAATTAGAATATATAAAATTTAATAAATCAATTATTTATTTATCATATTAATTAAAATAAAGTAAATTATATAAATAAATTCCAAAATTATGTCAATGAGACTCTCTTTAACTCTGTCTTAGCTTTATTAAATTATTGTTTATAATTATTTTATTTACTACAAAAAAAAAAAAAACTTTTAGTGTTGCAACAACTGGATCCGCCACGGACTTTCTGTAACCGCCTACAGCACACAATCCTACGTGGAATTGACGCTGCAAGCTACTTGGCTTTTGGCTTTTGAGGTCCCCAATCAATAGTCAAATGAATGAATTGAAACTGGTAAAATTCGCACATGATTTATACGGACTGTTTAACTTAAAATATAAATATTTGGACCGACTTTTCCTATTAGAGCTTTAATCTTAATTTGGCAGCACAATGTATCTTTTGAAGATAAGATTAGACTAAGATAAGCTGCATAATTAAAAATAATAATAATAATAACAACATATAATTGTTAATTATTATTTAAATTAATATTTAAATTTTATCATATTTTTTTTAATATTAAAAAAAAATTGATCATAAATTTATTATCCTAAAAATATATATTTACTATTATGAGTGTGAATTTTAATAGACTTACTTATCATTTTGAAACAACTATATATAAATAATTATTTAATAGTGTAAATATTCAGTCATAGACTAATTTATATTAAATAGGAAGCATGTGTCTTTTTTTATTTTTGAAATTTTTAGAATAAATTATTAATTTATTTTTAAAATTTAATAAAATTAATAAAATCATCCTACTATTTTAAAAGATTAATTATTTAGTCACTGATAAAATATTATTTAATTTAATTTTCTTTATTTTTTAATTTTCTTTTCAATTTTCTTTTATTTTCTTTTTTAATTTCATTCATTTTATTTTTCTAAAATTTTCACATCCATCCTTAAATATGAGGATTTTTTTTTTCTAAAATTAATGCATTTATTTATATATTCAGTATATTAATTTATTTAAAAATTTTAGTCATCTTGAAATTATCTTTATATTTATGAGATTTCGAGTTTAAAAATTTTAATATAAGTTGATTTAAAAAAAAAAAAAATCAAAACAAAGTGGCCAATTTCAAATGGGAAAATATAGAAATATAGAATTAACCAGCAAGTTGACCTGGCTTTAATTTAAAGTCATAAAAATGGGTTTAAGCAGTTTCTTCCTCATGATTGTTGAAAGTTCTAAGTTCTAACTGGTTTTCTAGAAAATTGTATAAAGGAAGAAAGAGAGAAAAAGCCCAAAGTGACCTAAAATTCTGGTTTTATTGCAATTCAAACGTCATTAATGATTATTATGTTACTTCAGCAACTTATTGCCTTTTTTTCTCTTAATTTGTCATTCTTTTCTAATAATCAAGCTCATCCCATTTTTACTAATTATTAACACTACAATAAATTTTAAATTTAAATATATTAATTTAATTAATATGATATAATATTTTGAATTGAAAATAATTATTAATAGTATATTATTAATACTACTGTCAAATAATTTTAACAACGTTATTAAAAAAGATTTTTGATTATGATAAATTTGTACATTAAATAATATATTTTTTCTTACAAATATTCTACGAGTATTCATTAAAAAATAAAAATTTAGATAATATTAAATAAATAAATTTAAAAATAAAATAATGAGTGAAAAATAAAAATTCTGATCTATCACTGTATTACTTTATTTACAAAATATTAAATTTATATGAGTATATTTTGATTTTAATTTTATAATAAATATATATACAATAATAATAAATTTGATAATATTTAAAATACATATATAAAAAAAATTATCCATAAAAATATATTATTTCACTTAAAGCATATTAATTATAAAATTAATTTTAATAACCATCTTTCAATTTATATTAACAATAAAATTTAAACATATTATAAAATAAATTAAAACTCTTTAGCACTAAAAATTAAATTTCTCTCTTTTTATTTATAAAAAAATTTACTTTTAAAATTTTTATTATCTATTTATTCTATTATTATCTTAAATTTTAAAATTATTTTTATATTATTTATTAAAAAATTATTATATTTAAATTTATTTTATTAAATTGCTTATAAAATTTATATTTTTTATATTATATAATATTAATTTAATTGTTTTTTAAACTTCTGATTTGTGATAGTTTGTTTTTATGGATTCGAAAATCGGGCAGAGTTTGAAAATATATATATATTGAATTATTGAAAAATCAATTCCATAATCTAATATAATCTGACACGGCATGGGTTGAACATTGATGAGTAATATGGCAGCTAATGGTATAGAGGAAGAAGCTGTGTTCTCTCTTAAAAGGAGAATCTTTATTCATTTGGCTGCCAAAGAAGAGATTTAATGGAATAATTCTTATACCCAATTTTGACTTTTATATTGCTTTTTGGCTGCCATTGAGATATTTGGAGTTGTTTCTATTTATATTTATATTAATCTTTTGTTGTTGTGTAAGAAGTGGCAAAAATGAGAATTTGAGCTCACAAATTACAATTAATTGTATAATTATGCATTCAATTAATCTTTGCCTTAGTATAGAAATTCAATTTTTTTTCCTTCTTTTTTACTTGTAAAATTATAATAAATATAATTTAAAATTTTAACTAATAATAACATATATAAACTTAAAAAATAAATTAATGTAAACTTAAATTGTATTTGGATGTATGAATTTTAATTTTAATTTTAAAATTTAAATATTATATTTTAATTTTATGATTTGAAATTTATAAATTTATAAATTGGTTGATAGTAGAGTGTAAAGAATTTGAAATTTAGATTTTAAAATTGAAAAAAAAAATTTAAGTAAAAATAAAGATAATAAATTTAAAATAATTAAATAAAAAAATATTTAAAATATTAAAATTTTTAATTGTTAATTATTTAAATAAATCTAAATTTCACTCGATTTTAATGATTTAAATAAAAAAATTTAACTTAAATCTAAATCAAAGTTACCCAAATATATCATTAGTCTAATTAGTTGGGTGATGTATTTTATTTATATAAATCCTTAAAAATCATGACCAAAATTGATGCATCTCATCATAAGATAGCATTAATACTATATATATACACTCACATGGCATGCCATTATTACAGAATTTAATAACTAATATTTTATGAAATAAATGCAAATCATGCCTCACATTGACAAACTTCAATTCTATACTCTGCACTGTCATCAAATTATTTAAAATTATTACAATCAATCCTCTCTTCTTTTATTTCCCATTTAATATAGATTCTGTCTATTACTATGATATCTTCACTAATCCAATCTATATGTAATATCTCACTCACAAAAACACCCAAAAAGGGTCCATATCCCTTCCGAGCTTCAACAAGTTTTATGAACATTGCTTGTCTTTTCATTTCACCCTCAAATTTTCCTTTTACCCCTCCAAAGTATGCATTAATTATTAGTTATCAATTTTTCTTATTAAAAGTAATATTTTATTTTTTATTTTTAAGTGTAATAATCTTTGTATTTAACATTTTCTTCATGCTTTTATAAGTTTTCACAGGTGTAGAAATATAAAATATAAAATATTCTTTTATATATATATATTTTTTATATTTTGAAATGTTATTAATTTAAAATTTTAATTTTTTTTGTTAATACTTATGAACAATTGAAAGAGAATTGTATTCCTCTTATTTTTATTACTAAACAACAATGGCGGCTTTTTATACACATTAACCTAGCAAAAATAGGAAACTTAATAATATACAAAATTATCTCCTAAATAGGAAAGCTAATTATCTTCTAAATTATCTCTTAAATATGAAAGCAAATAATATACAAAATTATCTCCTAAATAGAAAAGCTAATTATCTCCTAAATTATCTTCTAAATAGGAAAGGTAATAATATACAAAATTATTTCCTAAATAGGATTTTCTCTATAGAAACCAACTTTAAACTTGCCTCTACAATTCTTACATTGTACAAGATCATGACATCATGATCTAGATTTAGTTCTTGATGGAGAGAATCAATGAAATTTGGTGTCTATTAGTCTGGTATTCATCTAGAATCAACAGACTCTTAGAAAGCTTCCGCTACGTCAGGTCTACATCTAGATTAACAAACCAAAATCCTAATCAGGATTATTGTACGATCTACAGGACCATATAACTTTTAAGCTTGTACTGGTTGCAAAGATGGTCTGAGTTCTGCATTTACCAATCCAAATAGACAAACAATTTTTACAAATCAAGTTTGAACATTAAAGTTGGATACTTATATTTGAATTACCACTAATACATTGACTGTGATCGTTCCTCCACCCCAATTCTTCATTTCCTAACAATTACCATTTTAATAGGAGAAAACATTGAAGCATGACTGCATTCTAATTAGAAATCTATCTGCATTCTAATTAGAAATCTATCTCACAAGGATTTGTATGTGCAAACAATTTTCTAACACCACTGCATGAATAAATATGCATGAAACATCAACATACCATTTTCATGCCAATCAACACGACACCTTGAACAGTGAACCATCTCAAAAGACCTAGAGGGATATGGTAATTGCTTTGTGGCAATGGCAGAGATCATAGCACCAATTCCTCGTTCTAAAGCAAATTGAATCTGATTTTCATGACCATCTTTGGGAGCAAAAGACATTGTTTGTATATCCAAGGGAAGAAGATAAGCTGAGAAGCTAGCAACACCGCAGCCAACATCCAGAACTTGAACAACCCCAGCGGAACGTAGATCACCTTTTTCATCGGTTATCATATCTCCTAACCTGCAATTAGATGATAAAAAAAATGAAAAAATCAACAAAACGAGAAAGAAAGAGTGTTAGTTACATAACCTGAAAACAATTGAGTGCTCGAGTAATAGAAATATCATCAATATTGGTGTAATCATTCCTGTAGGAAATGATAACACTGGATTGAAGGTAATGAAATACATAAGAAAAGTTAGCCTATGTTACCTCTGAATGTACTCAGATGCTCCATGCTTGAAATGAGTACCACCACCTGGGAACCACCATAACTGATCCTTTTCATGCACCCAATTTTGTCCTCCTTTGACTTCAGCAAGACGTGTATGATTCACATTGCTTCGCCACACATAATCCCTGCTAGTTGGCCATTTTATTGGCAATTTATAATCTTTTGGTGGTGGCACCAAGCAAAATAAACGCTTTTCAGGTGGAGGGCAATGCCTCTCTAGCTCTTCTCGTCTAGAAAGATCCAAGCTCTTGAGCAAAGTATTTACATAAGCAACATCATGGCAAGGAATATATTCATTGAACTTCAAGGGACATATGTTCATCCCACTTTCCGGGATAACCAATGGAGTTTCACGGTTAGACAGAGCTATTGTGTTGGCAAATATGGAAATACCTGCAAGTAAAAGATAAAAACTATTTGATTTACGTGAAGCAAGTTGTGAAAAGCCAACATTATACATAAAGTTGAAAGCTTCATAAGGAGTTAGTGGTCACATGCTATGACTTTCCTGACAGTTAAATTGAAACAAGCAATTTTGTTTTACACAAATTTTGCAGTTTAGGAGGATAACCCACATACAAGCAAATGCATATTCTTAGGTGAAGGATTTTATTAACATGCTTAACCTTTGATAACGATACGTCTATCTTTAAAATGTGATTTGGCATCTGATATTATTCAAGGCTGGCAAATCTGCAATTTATAAGTGCATGACCTGATTCGAGAAAATACACCAGCAATTCAACAAATGGAATGAGGCTAAAACATTTCCTTTCAATAGAATATGTTATAAATGTAACTAGCAAATAATGCACGATCCAAATAAAGAGTTATTTAAAAACAATGTAAGGTTTATAGAATCTGCAATTCTTATATGGTACCCTGGTCCAACTTTTCTATAATTCTAAAAGTTCTAATTAATGATCTTCCAAATCATTCTTCTTACAACTAAACTTCCAGTATTACATTATATATATAAAGAAAACAAGACAAGCAGTCACATTGTGACCTGCCCAAGCAATTAAAGATTCGTAATAACTTTGCTATTCTCTACAACTTTAATAGATTTGGTTAATAGACAAATAGGAAATAATTAACTTAGAAATTTCAATTCTATACTAAATCAACCCAAAATTCCAACTGGATCATTCCAAAAAACAAATCTTTCCGTGTTTAAACATCAAATAATGGAATTTAAAATGAAAAAGAAATAGAAAGAAGAAATGAGTTCAAGTGGGAGCAGTAAATTAAATACGTAGAGTAATGTAAGCAAAAATCTATTCCATTCAAAACCCAGCTCCAAAAATAATTTCCAGAAATAGAAAACAAAGATCATGCAAAAGATTCTATAGATAAAGAACTATCTAAAAACACAATAAAAATAAAGAGAGAGAAGAACATACCAGAGGAAGGAGGAAAGGAAGAGGAATTAGAGGAGGATGATAAGTGAGACACAAAAATAGGAGCATTGTTGCCAAACAGAGTCCCTAAGTAAAATGAACCCACCATTAATAAGAAAGCTATCATTATCATTTGCCCTGATCTTGAATCAAAAGCCGACCTCAAACCATATCCCCCCATCTGTTTCTTTCTTTCAGGATCTGAATTGGATTCAAATTTCAACTTAGAGGAACTAAATTGCCATTTTCAGATCTCTCTGAGAATAAACAGAGTTATGAGAAAGCTCAAGCAAGACTGGAAGAGAACCCTGAAGAAGAAGAAGAAGATCACCTCAATTTAACTAATAGTTTTAGTTTTGTCATTAATTTTTTATTAGTTAGTTAATAGTTAATGCAGTTAATTCTTAATACTTAAAAGGATTAATTATTATTTAATTTTATAAAATGCTTTAATATATTAAATCACCTAATATTTTAAAAATATATTAATTTTTAACCAATAAATATCTTGTTATATTAATATATCATCTTATTTAATTTTACCATTAATCAAACTTAAAATAATTAATAATAATTATTACTATTTATTTTTAATTAATTATCTTTTATTTTTTACTTTAAAAAATATTTTTTAATATTAAAAAATTTATTTTCATATTTTTTAATAAATTTGAAAATAAAAAATATTTTTTACTTAAAAAAATAATTTAATCTTAAATTTTTTAATTCAAATAAAAAATATATTTTCATATTTTTTTGATAAATTTAAAAATAAAAAGTGGCAAACAAAAATTTAAAAAAAAAATTATTTGTTACTTTTTATTTTCAAATTTTTTATTCAAAGTTGTCAAAAAATATAAAAATATATTTTTAACCTTAAAAAAATTTAAAGAAAAAATAAGATATAATTAATTAAAAATAAAGGATAAGGGCATTTTTATTTTTTTACTGTTATTATTGATCATTTTAAGTTTGACTAATAACAAAATTGAATAAAAAAATTTAATAATATATTGTCACATTCATAAGGAGGAGTTAATATATTTTTGAAAAGTTAGAAAAATTATTATATTGAGTCATTTTATAAACATAAATCATAATTAATCCTACTTAAAAAGTAATGATAGGGGTTAATTACAAAATAACCCTTAAAATTTCTCATAATAAATATTTAAATTCTTGAAAGATCTATTCTTAATATTAATTGTTAAATAAAATTTTTATTTAATTAATTAATAGTTTAAATCTTTAGTCTCGATTATAAAATATTTTAGCATGTTACAAATTTTTTTTTTTTTTTTAAGGATTAATTACTATTTCTCTCATATAAAATGATTCAATACATTAAATTTTCATAACATTTTAAAAATACATTAACTTCTCTTGACAAATATCTCATTATACTTGTACTCATTCCGTTAAATTTTGTCATTAATCAATTCTAAAATAGTCAATAATGATATTAAAAAGATAGAAATATCTTTATCTTTTATTTTTAATTAATTACATTCTATTGTTGTTTTAGAAAAATATTTTTTAGGGTTAAAAAATTTATTTTCATAATTTTTAACAAATTTAAAAATAAAAAATAAATAAAAATATTTTTTAAAAAATATTTTTTATTTTTTATTTTAAAAAATAATATAAGAAGAAATTAAATTATTTCTTTTTAAATTTTTTTAATAAAAATAAAAAAAATTCATATATTTGACAAATTTGAAAATAAAAAATAAAAATATTTTTTTAAAAAATATTTTTTATTTTTTATTTTTTAAAAAATAAAATAAAAATACTTTTAAATTATATTTTTATTTTTAAATTTGTCAAAAAATATGAAAATGTATTTTTTAACCCTAAAAATATTTTTTAAAGCAAAAATAAAATATAATTAATTAAAATAAAAGATAAGGATATTTTTATTTTTTTACTATTTTTGTTAACTATTTTCGGGTTGACTAACAATAAAATTTAACGGAAAAATCTATTAATATATTGTGACACTCGTCATAAGAGAATTAATGTATTTTTAAAAAGTTAGGAAAAATTTAATTTATTAGGTAATTTTATAAGAGAAAAATAATAATTAACTTTTTTTTAATTATATTGACATTGAGGCATAGTCTATTTTTTTCAATGCTAAAAAAAAAAACAATTATATTTTAGTTTATAAATTAGCAAATTTTAAACTATTTTTAATTTAATCCTAAAAAATTTACTATAGTAAAACTTGAAGGATTTTTTTTTTTTTAAACTAACAGAAACGGCAATACCGCCGCTTCATTGTCATGCGAGGTGCACGTGCCATACTTTAATATCGGTGGCGAAATAACAAAATCCCACATAGAAACCATAAGAAAATTGAATGTTACTTATCCGTACAAAAAATTAGATCTATTTATTTTTTTATAAAAAAAAAAAATTATTTAAAATAATAATTTTTATTTAATATTTTCTATAAATATTCGTTGATTTATATTAATAAATAATTATTTCAAAAATAATTATTATCTAATTTTTAATATTAAATATCAAAATTAATAAAATTTTATTATTTTAATAAGAATTAATTATTATGAGATCCCTGCAATTTGGCTGATTATACTAAAAAGTCTTTGTATTTTTAAAATTATATTAAAAAGTCCTTACATTTTGTCTCAATTAAAATTCAAAATCATTCTGTGAGAAAATCCGTTAAATTTATATAAAAAATTTATAATATCCCTCATTTTCATTTTAATTTTCACTTTTATCATTTTTTCAAAAGTAACCCTTTCCTTTCATTTTCTCCATCAATATCTTCTAAACAATTCCCACATCATCTTTCACAAAATTTTCAGAAAATTATTGAAAAAAAAAATCCAAATTACTAATTATCAAACACCCATTTCTTTCTCTTTAGCATTTATCAAATACCCATCATCACCACCACATAAACCCATTTCCATTTCCATTTTCATTTTCTCTCTAAACCCAAAACAGATCCAAAACCGAACTCTTTCTATTTTTCTATGTAATGCCAATCAACATCGCATGAATCATAACTCTTTCTATCTTTCTCAACATAGTTTACTCGTGCACTGAATCACTGAGTCAAGCGTTTCCAATTCCAATGGGAGCAGAGTGCGATCGCAGCAGAGAAATGTTTGTGTAATATATATATATATATATATATATATATATATA
>CANXYC011326898.1:0-14662 GCA_948193065.1 Aleurites moluccanus
ACTGTCATCATATCTATATTCGACTTTATATTGATAAAATGGCATCATACTTAATACTATCATAAATGATCAGATGTGTGTCTGTAAATTAGTAATGCATTTCATATTTATAGATCCACTGAGTATTTTATACTCACCCCACTATGTTGAACCATTTCAGGAAAAAGAGAGTGAGACGCGGTCATCCCCGGCTACTTTTGTATTTCCAGCCTCGGAGCAAATGTATAGTCTTTTCTTAATGTATTATAGAATACTCCATGATATTAATTGTATATATATATTTGAGTATGAGTTGTGGGCATGTAAATATATATAATTATATGTTATGATGTGGTTGTATGTTATGTTATGTATGCATATGAATGTATATACTGTAACAGGGGGTGCAGTTGCTACAGTAAGCTTATATGATATTGGCACATGTATGGATGATATTACATAGAACTATTATATGATCTGTGATATATGGAGTTATTACATGAGTTGACATAAGTATGTGATAATATGGATTGTGTATTATGAGTTGGTATAAGTATGAGTTGATATGAGTTGTGTATTGGCGGTTGACTTGGGAATCGATATTGATTTAGAAGTGTTTCTTTTGTTTCTAGCTTGGGTAAACGTTAAGATTACAGAGGAGACTCCGTCCGATTTTCTGTAAAACTTAAGTGTTAAAAGAAAAAAAAATGTCATAAAATGATCAAGTGACATGAAAACTTGTTACTTGGGTTTTTCGTGGTACTAGTTATGTGAATTATTCCCGTGCCCTATGACCGTCATAGCCCTATAGTGTGGGATATGACAAAAACTTTCCCTATCAACTCGCACTAAACCAGTTAGCAAATGAGCTACAGACATCCAAACTCCTCCATTCTTTTTGTCACTTAAAATAGACACTCAGGGGTTCAACATATATAAAATTCACATCAAAAAGAATTCTACACAATTTATGATGAATTTCTAAATTCACACAGACTTTATTCAGTCTCCACATTCTCAGAATAGGCAAACAAACTCAGACTTATTGCAGGAAAATAAAGAATTAGATAAGCTTAGGATGAGGAAGTATAAATCTTCACACACATAGAAACTTGCAAAACTGATCTACAGACTTAAAAATAAAATATAAATCTATAACTTTTATGCTTGCACTTTTCTAAATTATTCCTTTAAGCTCATGAAAACTGATTCATAATATCCTTTCTAAACATAGATTCTGAAATTCTTAAAACTCTAATATATTCACAATCAGAAATAAAAAAAAAAAATATAAACAGGTATTACATACCCCATGGAGCTCTAAGAGTTTATACATATAACTACATAAACACTAATTATCTTGGATTCCTCAGTATCCCAAGTGCGGAAGAGAAAATGACTTGGGAACAACTTTTATTTCCTCTTTTCTGAAAAATAATAAATAACCACATAATGATTATAAACTTGTTACGACCCATTTTTGGATCGTTATGGTCCTAGGATGCGAGAGATGCCAATGGAGACCGGCACCCGTAGAACCCAGTATCACATACACAATCTACAAATCATAATATATTATCCATTTTACTTTGTTACCATCCATTCTATTATTGTATAATTCATTCTGTAAATTATGCGATTGGCTATAACAGTCTTTATATCATACTATATAATCATCATATATCCCATAATATCATCACATACATATATACATGTTCACTTCCTAGCTAACCCATACATACCCCATGGAGCAGCTAGATTATGAACATCAAACTACAGAATTCAGAAAATATACATCAATGATAGCAAGCAGAAATTCTCGGATGACAGACGATGGGATTCTGCAATCTACTCCTCTCCTGAAATGGTTAACCAAAGAAAAGGTGAGTATATAAGATACTCAGTTAATCTATATGCATCATCAAATAATCAATAGGTAACAATGGAACAATGGTGCCAATAGGTCAAGATAATAATATACAGAATCAATAACAGGTTACAAAATAGTCAAAGAATATAGTATAGGCTCGGTGTCATATAGAAAGACAGATAAATGGTTGGATTGTATGAAATCATACAATCTCCAGTAGAATCAGTATGGACTATATGTGAACATGTAGTCTCCAGTATCATATCAGTATCAATGAGCATAAGACTGCTTAGATCTTATGGCCAGGACCATAACCCCTCCTAGCTAGGACACCAATAATACAATGTGCACATCGCCGACAGTATTTTCCAACTACCCTATCGGAGCGGTAGCTCTGTCAAGCCACATTAAGATCAATATAAGGAAGCAACATATCAATGGATACCATTATGCAATAATGGCATCCTCCATATCAATAAGCTCAATATCAATTAATCAATTATCAATAAGATCAATGGCATTGCTATAGATGATATATAATCAAAGGTAATTGGTTTGGTATTCAACAAAGACATGGAATAAAAGTTGGCTAGAAAAAGGAAAATGGTAGGCCAATTGGCATGCTAATATCGCTGGCGACAATGACATTCAAATGGTAGGCCTATGGAATACAAGACAATGGGCCAAAGACAAAATGAACTAGGCATTTTAACAAACACTTGGTGCATACAATGGCAAGCCAATAAGTTAGGTTTTGGTACAAGTTTGGCTTGCCCATTTGAATCAACATTAAAACACATTTGCAACAACATAATAGGTATCAAAGAAAAAAGATTAAACAACATCAAATGAATCAAAATGGCTATGGAATTCAAGACAAAAATAAGCAAAATCAAGGCATGTGAATAGTAAATTCAATTAGGCCAAAGATGAGCTTTCAAGGTAGGTTTTCAATTTCAATTCCAACACAATAGATATGTTAAAGGATGCATATAAGACTCACCTAAACTTCCAAATTGTTTTAGAAAATTGATTTTCCTCACAATTCTCCAAATGAGCCAAATAGGATAACCTTGCTAAATCTTGAATTCTACACCAAACAATTCATCAATTAGTTACCTATTAATCTCCAATTGATATGTTCTAACATCAATTAATATTAACTAACACTAATTGACATAGCTAAGACAAACAACTTCAATTAGGTTAGGCAATTTAGGCATTTCTAGCAAAATGCAATAATTGATGCAATCTAACCTAAAACCCATCAAATTCAAGCTTAAAATCATCTAACTAAACCATTAAATTGAACAAACAAATCCCTTACCTCTTGGTGATGAAGTGGTTGAACCCTTCAATCAATTCCTCCTTGGTTTCCTTTGGCTTTTCAAGCAAATTAATGATGGAGGATGGAAGAATAAGCCTTAAACTCAAGTTTTCTTTGAATTTCCTTAAGAACATTTGATGGAAATTGAAGAAGAAATGGTGGAAAGGAAGGAAGAGTGGTTCGGACTATGGAGAAGGAAGAAGAAGAAGATAGCCAAATGACTCTAATAATTGTTTAAATACAAAAAATCACTTGGAAAATTATAACTTGATCCCTAAACTTTCATAAGTTACACTTTGATCCCAAATTCTTCTGTAATTTATTCTGATAATTCTGTCAGGATTTGGATTTCAATGTAGGGAATCAATAAGCTTATTTTAATTTATACTTATTTATACAAATGGTTTCAGAGTCATTCTGTAACTCCGATGGACCAATTTCCACTATTCATCATAAAGTTTCTTTTATTTACGATTTTGCCATTGGTTACTTTTTCAGTGTTTTTAAATGTTTTTCACTTCTTTCTTTTTACCAAAATTACACATGAATTATATTGATCTTTTAGCCCTGATCAAATTCAGAAATTCTTTTATTGATAGGACTGCTAATTTCTCGGTAGTATTCCTGACACCACCGCTTTCCGGAAAAATAACTAGTTCGCTTTCTAATTGTGTCTATAAAATTATTTCTCATTATTTCAAGACTTTTGAACCACATACTAAGAACTAAATCATTCATATATGTTATAACTTTCTAGGGTATTATAAAACTTATTCAGTGAGTCATAAATATATTATTATATACAAGGTTACGTAATCAATCAATGAAATAAATAATATTAATTTGGGTCACATAGTTCAATTGCTTAGTAGTCCAAATAAACATGAACATAATAAATACAGGGTCTCATGAAATAACTCGTGAAATACATAAGGTTGATGAGATCTTATGGCTAGGACATTAGCCCCTTACTAGCAAGAGTCCCAGTAAAAAGTATTCATTATGCACAATGCTGATGGTAATTACCCACTACCCCATCAGTCGGGTAGTTTTGTTATGTCATATCATTAGATATTTAACAATTTAGGGTACAATGCTTATTATCACATAGTATGATTTTCATGTAGAGAATATCAAATAATAGTCATTAGTTAACAAAAAAAAAAAAAAAGGTTTTGATACAAATGATGACAATAAGTAAATGGATTTAAGAATTCAAGGAATGGTTATAATATGCATAATAACATATTTATGACTCACTTTAGCCTTTAAACTCCATATTTTCAACTTCTATCTCTTTAATTTAATGATATAACACTTATGGTCTTCTCTTCATCTTCATTAATCTTTTGATATTATACATTCAATTAATCTCAATTTAGATACCAATTAACATGAAATTATATTAATTATATTTATATTTAAGAAATTCCTAAAATCATTTGTTTCTAAGGTTTACTTATATGGAAAACTCTTATTGGCAATCTATGTTATTTTAACCATATCTCTCTCAAAACTTATCCAATTACTTCAATTCTTTTTTCTATTTCAATTAGACATATAAAACTACTATCTAGTCAAATTTCAAGTTAATCTGATTACTGCATCATTCTTAATAATTCAACAAAGTTATACTTATTGTCCTACAATTCATATCCGGGTAGACTCAATTTTCATACCTACAACTAAGACCGTTTTCATCCAAATGCAAAACTATTTTTCAGTCACTTATTTAACATAGAAATGAATATTTTTCATGTTTAACACTTTTCCTAATTCAGACTCCAAGGTTCTCATATCAATAGAATACAGTAACCCTTTAATGTTTGTCTGCCAATCTGGACAGGTGTGAGGCCTCGCCCGAGCACCCTCTTCCGTGATCACGGGAGGACCAGGAAGTGCTCTCATTTTTTTGGGGACGATTTCTCATGCATCGAGATGACCTTAGCGCCTTATTATTTGAAAATGACTTTGACATTTTGAAGTCGCCACTTTAAGTTATTTTTGTTGGAAAAATTTAAGGTAAAAACCAATTTGACTCCAATCTTATCCCAAAGGAAAAAATAAGTGCACTAGCTTTTGAAACCAAAGAGGATTCGGGGACTAGGTTTTTCTGTTGAACTTGGTTTCTAATTTTAACTTTGATTTAAAGCGTTTTCATGAACAGTTTAAAGAATGAAATATATATATGCATAGGCAGTTTATATGAAAATAAAGCAGTAAAGCAGTTTAGAGTGCGGTAAGTAAATTATTACAATCCAAGAATATAAAAAATATGGGATATCAACTCCAGCCCTTATGGATTCTAGGTTGATCATATATTCCCCGAATAATACAATCAATAAAGCATTTAAATATATGGAAAATAGGTCGCTTTGACCTCTTTGGATTTGAAGCTCTTAGATAACTTGCCTGCGTATCCCATTGAATAGGAATCAAAACCCACGCAGTTCTCCTTTCTTGCGAAGGAGAGTTGATTTTATGCCCAACTTCTCATGCTTTGGACTCTTTATTTTGATGCTCTATCAAAATAAAGGAGATTTACCTATTTTAACGCTCTATCAATAATAGGAAAATTTAGGGGACGATACCTTCTCCTTTGCTATTTGGGAAGGTGTCGGTTGGATTGCTTGCCCGGATCGAAGCTCCACTTTTGATTGGTAGCTGGATTGATGGCGGTCTGATTGCTAGCCCGGCTCGGAGTTCCACTGGGGATTGTTTGAGGCCCGGGAAGACAGTCGAATGGTCTTTTACCTGATAAAACAAATAAGTCAACTGGGTGATTTTGTTAGAAATAATTTTGAGGCTCCACACGCCCAGGATTTGGTCCTTCTTTAGCTCAAAAAGAACTAAAGAAAATTAGGCTCCACTCGCCCCAAATTGGTTATTCTTTAAACTCAAAGAGAGTTAAAGAAATAAGAAGAAATCGGTATATGAGGGAGAATATATGAAATCCGAGAAGGAAAAATCAACTTCAAGTGATTCCGGGATCCCTAACTATGAAAGGGGGAGGCCTCTATTTATAGGCAAGAGGGCTGCCACCAGAGGGGGCGGCAGCGCTGCCGTGGCCCTTGGTGGCACGACTGAAGAAGAAGGGCGGCAACAAAAGGGTGGCGCGGCGGGCCACGATGGTACCTCCCAAAGGTGTGGCGGCACCGCCTCCTAGGCAAGACGGCACCGCCCTGGCTTGAGGGTGGTGGCCCAGGTCCGATTCTAATCGGACGCATTTCTGAGTTCATCTGAGTGCGGGCTTGGTTCAGATGAGTGCCGGTCGGCTTGGCATGAGTCCAAGGGGTGCGACAAACCAGTGTTCACAGCTGCCCCCATCACGGTTGTCCATTATGGATGACAGATGTGATGTAGGTAAACTGGGTTGTTCCTGTCTCCTTGGAATAAAAGAAATGCATTATGATATCATTTTAAGAGGTCTGAAGGTATATTAGTGTGATCTGTTATGCTTCAGACAACTTTCAATTTTTTTGATATTTTTTTGTTTCTGTCATTTTTTGAATTGCAGAAACATCTCATGTTTGATTTGGGCAAATGATAGGTCGATGGATAGAGAAAAGTCATGCGGACGCGTCGGAATTGTTAACACTGTCGGCACTTGATTATGACTTGAACTGCTTCGAAAATGCAAGTTGCCTTGTTTTTATCTGCAGCAAGGGACAAAATGGTCATTTTCAAGATTCTCAAAATCTATAAATAGGGGTGAGGCTCTCTCATTCCCTTCACTCTCATTTTCATTTTTCTCTCTCTCTCTCTCTAGCTTTTCTCTCTAGAAATTTTATCTTTCTCTCTAGATTCTCTCTCTCTATAGATTTTCTCTCTCTAGATATTTTCTCTTTAGAAATTTTATCTCTCTAAAAATTTTTTCTTTCTCTCTAGAAATTTTCTTTTTCTTCATGGCTTCACATTCTGGAAGTGCTACTAGTAGTAGGAGGCGTTATGGCTATGAGGCGTCGCAGGACAATCCTGACCATCATTTTTTTTTGCTGAGTGAATTCCTTTTTGCTCGAAAGAGCACTATGTTTAGGAATAGGGGTGCTAGATCAAATTTGGCATATCTGGCTGATGCTCTATCAATCGAAACCCCAGTAAAGAACTTGTTAGAGCTTACTGGTTTTGTATCTTTCTTGAGGGTCAAAACAAACCCTGAGAGTAACGCAGCCTTGATCAAGGCTCTGGCTGAGCGGTGGTGGGATACAACCAACACTTTCTATTTTACATACGGGGAGCTTACTGTTACTCCACTTGATCAGTCTATGCTAACTGGACTTCACTTCGGGACCCGTCACCTACACCTATGAGCTGATTGGAGGGTTACCTTTACTTCTGAAGATATGATTCAGTTCACAGGTCAGGATCCGCCCCGGGATTGCATATCGATACCTCGCACTTGGCTTCAGGCTTGGCTGAGAGATATAGAGCCATTCACTGATATGCTATTCGATATCGAGATTATAGCCAAGCTGATGATGCTGATTCTAGCAGGATGTACATTTGGGCACACCCGTCGAGATACTGTTAATCCGAACATTTTGCCGAGTTTGGTAGACTTGACTCAGCTGGGGGAATATGATTGGGCTGGCGCTATTCTGAGCACCATGTACCGGGAGATGTGTGACTTGTCTCAGGGAGCTTTCAATTCCTATAGTGGGACTCACTTCATTTGGGAGGTATATTCTCTGCATCCTTTGTTTAACTTGAACTGATTGGCACTATCTGTACCTGTTGATTTGAACTTGGAGGTACTCTCTGTACCCTGTGTGAGCTGGGAGGTACTTTCTATACCTTGTGTGAACTTTACTTGGTCTTTCTGACTTTCTTCGTCTTCAATGTTTGAAACAGATCTGGGCTTACGAGTATTTTTCAATGCTGGCTCCCACTCTTAACAACCCTAGGCTGGACGTCTTTTCGGTTGGTATCCAGTGGAACAGGGAATATTGGACTGGCCTTGGCATGCGTGAGTTTAGGACTCTTCAAGCAGCCTTTAGCAGCCTCAACACTTTTTAGGTATCTCTGACTTTACCTTTTTCACATTTTCTGGTTTATGCTCACAATGACCCTCTTGCAGGTTGTGATGAAACCTTACTTGGATAGGATACAACTGATGCCAGTAGATCTTGATCGAAGTGCCATACTGGCTTGTTCTCGACTATTGCGTCGCTCTCCACATAACAAGCTATATTACCTAGGAGAGAGAGTCCGAGTTCAGACTATTGGTATGTGGGTAGTTCTTGCACACCCACCAGTTGACATGAGGTGGAATATGGACATCCATGCTCCTGATAAGGCTTACACTGGTCTTCCCATACATCTGTATGTGACTCCTCAAGATAATTATGCGCTATTCTGTCGCACTCGGCTGATGGGACCTATTGGTGATCCATGTCAACGACTAAGACATCCGTCTAGCTCTGCCGGACCTTCTGCTCCTCGGCAAAGTCGAGTTCAAAGCGTGGGTGTGTCAAGAGATCCTCCTTCAACTGACCCCAGTGTTACTCCTGGGATGCGGAATGATCTTGATTGGTTCACTTTGGGCCCTAACTTCTGGATATATAAGAATATCTTCTACACTAGTGCTCATGGAGAGATGCGATCATACCGTCTTTCGGATGCGGTTCATCCTTTTGCACCAAAGTTACCTGATGACATTGAGGTATATTCATGTTCTCGAGTTTTGCTTTTGGAAATGATCCTTAACCTTGTGATGTCTTTTGGCCTTGCTTTAGGAAATGATCCTTAAGCTTGTGATATCTTTAGGAAATGATCCTTAAGCTTTTGGCTTTTCTTTCTGTAGATTAATATGGAGCGGATCCGTCACACCTATCGCGTGGGACGTAGAATGGAGCTAGCTCTGTCAGGTATGCTGACTCGAATTGATTTTCAGGATGACCCACCTCATCCATCGGAGGACCCGCGCCGGCATTGTCGGAGAGACTAATGGCTTTCTTGAGCATTTTTCTTCTTGTACTGTTCTGCTTATGCTTATTTATGAACAATGATGTACGGATGATTTTGATGTATGCTCTATGTATGAATGTATTTATGATATTTCAGCTAACTACCCATGTTATGGATGTAAACTTAAAATGTTGTGCAATGAACTTTGAATGCATTAAAATGCCTAGGAAATGCCAAGTGATTTTGGAAATATCCTAGAATGCCCCCGTAATCTCAAAAATTCAAAATTTCTCTAGAAATTTTGCTGGAAGGAATAGTGTTGCCGTCAGGATGAAGGGGCGGTGCCGCCCTGGGGCTTTGGTGGTACCACCTTGCCACTTTTTAGGGCATGGCGGTGCCGCCATCACAGGGGAGCGGTGCGGCCAAAGGCTATGGCAGCACTGCCCTGGTATTTGGTGGTGCCACCTTGGCCTGCAGGTTCAAGCCAATTTGGGCTGAATTTTTCTATAAATAAAGGTCCTATTCTTTCCCAAAAGCCATTTCGACTCTCATTTTCACTCATAAATCCCATGGAACCCTATTACAGTCATCATATGTTTTTGTGGACCAAAAACCTAGACAAAGTCGAAAAGATTAATTTGGGCAAGTATGGGATCAATTCTGTTTTGACTTTGAGGGGTGTAAAAGTGGATTGGGCTTTTCTGAAGGCCTGTCTGAGGTTTTGGGATCCTGCTGATCATGTGTTTCAATTTAGGGTGAGCATGGAGGAAATGTGCCTCACTTTCGAGGAATTCAGTGCTATTCTTGGAAGTAACCCGAATGCTGCTCTAGCTGTCCTTGAATACCGGGTCGGATACTTTCGCTCTTTCAAGAGGCTCCTTGGATTGGGACAAGAGCTTGCTAGCTCTATGGTTATGGGAGACCAAGTCAATCTGACTGCAGTCACAGCTGAGTTTCAATATCTAGAGGACACATGGGACATGATAAGACAGAAACATAGAATGACAACCTTGGTTCTGTGTCTGACTGCTGGATGCCTATTTTTCAGCTTACCTAGCTGGGGAGATGTGCGAGTAGTAGAAATGGTGGTTCAGATGGAGCGAGGTCGCACTATTGCCAATCTGATTTTGGCAGAGATCCTGCAAATCTTAGATGGAAACTACAGAGCTGAGGGGCCCTGGTCTGTTAGCCCAGTCATTTTGCAGGTAGGAATATCTTATACTTCCTCCTCACACATTTTTTTCTATTTTAACTCTTTAATTTCTCTTCTAGGTTTGGCTCAAGGATCAACTACAGGTGGTGGCTACTCTAGATAGGATGCCCTATTCAGATGCACAATACCGTATGATGAGGGCTCTGATCTGCTTTGGTTCAGAAAAGGAGTAGATTTCATGGGTTTTAGAGTTGGATTCTGGGGATCTGCTTTAGTACTGCTCTTGGTACGGGATCGACTCATTTATCACAATGAGCTATGGGTACAAGATGGTTTACTTGCTAGGTATTTCCATGACCTCATTTTATCAGGGCACGAGAGTTTTAAGGCAGATGGGTCAGCCCCAAGGTACCTCAACAGATGGAGTTGTCTACCCTTCATCTTTGATTACCGGTCCTGTTTCCCAAGCCATAATGAATGGTTAGAGGCGGACGATGCGCTTTGTACACCCTGTTAGCTTATCAAGCAAGCTGGAGGATTATGATTCCTGGTTCATCAGGGAAGTTTGGCCTATTGAGAAGATTAGGCGAGTAGCCTAGATTACAGAGTTGGAAGCAGACACGGAGACTAGAGATGCTGAGACAGATGCAATGACGCGACTAGAAGACACTGAGATGGCTCAGGCTACGTTGTAGGTAAAGATTGGACCAGAAGCACTTGTGATTGAAAACAGTGATTCTAATGACTCAGAGGACATGCATCCTAGGAGAAGGCGAGCCTAGACTTTACACTCCATCTTTTTGGATCATATTTCATATTTTTTTTTTTTTTTTTTTTTTTTGTGTGTGTGTTTTTGTGTTTGAACATATGATCTCTTTTTGAATATAATGAAATTTTGTCATCTAGACTCTGACAGATGAGACAGGACAGAATTTAAAGAAATTGGACACAAAAAGAAAGAATAGACTATGACTTATGAAATCCAATTTAAAATAAGGTTTTCTTTTCTTTTCTTATTATTTATATTTTTTTTATTATTCATTTTTTTTTCTTCTTCCCTTTTTTATTGCTCTAATTTTTGCCTAAGCTGCCCTATTCAGGTTTTCAACTTAGCGAGCACAAATCAATTAATCTGGGCACAGAATGATAATTTTATTATGCATTGGACCGTACCCAAAGTGGGTTGCTTACGTATCTCCACTTGCATTTTTTACACATAACAATTTTTCTAGAGAATCAGGTCTTCGTAGTTCTGTTCATGTAATGCAGCATGAAATGGAAATTACACAAAGTATCTTTTCAATTGATCAAGATTACAAGGCTTGGAGAATTCATTCCCATCCAAATCTATGAGTATGACACCTCTGCCAGATAAGATCTTTTTGAGCACGTATGGGCTGACCCAATTTGGTCTGAACTTCCCTCTTGGATCATGCACAAGAGCTCTGATTTCCTTCAGCACCAAGTTGCCTTCTTCTAATCCCCTATCAGATACTCTTTTGTTGAAATGACAGGCAAGTCTTTGCTGATACCCTTGGATGCGATAGAGCATCCATCCTTTTTTCATCAATGGCATTCAACTGATTATGATATCCTTTGATCCATTCGGCTTCACTCAACTGGCTTTCTTGTATAACTTTGGCAGAGTGGATTTGCACTTTGATTGGAAGAACTGCTTCCATCCCGAATACCAGGGAATACGGGGTCACTCCTATTGGTGTGCGTATGGAGGTTCTTTATCCCCATAATGCAAATGGAAGGCGTTCATGCCAGCCTCTATGATTGGTAATCATTTTCTGCAGAATTGTCTTGATGGATTTATTCATTGCCTTAACCACTCCATTAGTTTGAGGGCGACAGGGTGAAGATCGATGGTACTGAATCTTTTCCCTTTTGAACAAATTCACTACTTCTTTTTGGAAATGGGAGCCATTATTTGTGACTATCTCAAAAGGCAGTCCAAACCGACAAATGATGTTAGTTTGGATAAAATGTGCTACCTTCTTAGAATTCAATACGTGGTAAGAGGCTGCTTCTACCCACTTCCTGAAGTAATCTATTGCCATAAGAATATACTCATGCCCATTCGAAGATTTGGGATTGATGCGTCTTATGACATCAAAACTCCATGTAGCAAAAGGCCAAGGAGTTGCAGTTGGATGCAACGAGATAAAAGGTCATTTCTGAAGCTTGTCAAATATCTGACATTTGTGAAATCTCTGTACAAACTTAGTACAATCTCTATTCATTGTGAGCCAAAAATACTCTAGGTTCATGATTTTTCTGGCCAATGTAAAACCATTCATGTACGGGCCTTCGTCGCTGCTATGCACCCAATCCATGATCTGCTGAGCTTCTTCTTCCATCACACATCTGAGGTGGATGTTATCCCATACTCTCCTATACAACACATCACCATTTGGTATGAAATTGCTGGCCAATTGCCTTAGGGTCCTCCGGTCTGATTTGGATGCCCCTTTCGGATAGTGGTCATTCTTCAAAAGATTGAATATGTCCCAATACCATGGCTTGCCATCGGCTATTTGAACTTGCATGCATGCTATGTTATATCCTGGTTGCCTTCGCACTTCAATAACCACAGGTTGCACAATTTCATTCCCTACCATGTCTATCATAGAGGCCAGAATTGCCAGAGCATTGGCGAACTGATTCTTGTCTCGAGGTAGATAATGGAAAGATAATTCATAAAAACTTTCTGCTAGATCAGCTATGCATTGATAGTAAGGAACTAAATGCTCTTCTCTTATCTTCCATTTACCCAAAGCTTGGGAAACAATCAAATTAGAGTCCCCGTAGACCTCTAAGTAATCAATCCTCATGTTGGTGGCTACTTCTAGACCACATGTGCAAGCTTTATATTCTGCTTCATTGTTTGTCACCTTAAATGCTAACTTAATGGCCATGGGTAAATGATACCCATCGGATGTGATAAGTACAATTCCAGCACCATAACCCTTGTTATTGGTTGCTCCATCAAAATACAACTTCCAAACTTTGGATTCCAGTTCCATGACGTCCTCATCAGGGAACTCGAGTTCGAATGGCTTGCTATCTATTAGAGCAACAGCTAATTGGTCAGCTATCACACTTCCTTTGATAGCCTTCCTTGAAACATATTTGAGATCGAAAGCTGCTAGAACTGCCAACCATCATGCCATCTTACTGTCATGAATTGGCCTCTCCATAAGAAATTTCAAGGGGCTCTTGTCAGCGAGGACATGTATAGTGTATGAACTCAAATAATGTTGTAGCTTATGGCATACCCATACCAAAGCGAGACATAATTGTTCAATGTGATTATACTTGAGCTCATGAGCAAGCATGCGCTTACTCAAATAATAAATGGCATTTTCTTTATGTGAATCGACATCATTCTGAGTGAGCATTGCCCCCATAGCTTCTCTGGTCACAAAGAGGTATAGCAGTAAAGGTTTACTAGGCCTGGGTGGTTGCAAGACAAGAGGAGTTAGCAAGTATTGCTTGATCTTTTCAAGAGCTTGCTGACATTCATCATTCCAATCCTTAGGGACTCCTTTCCTTAGTAACTTAAAGATGGTCCCACAAACGTCAGCCAGTTGGGAAATGAACTGACTGATGTACTGTAGATGTCCTAGAAATCCCCTGATCTCTTTCTCTATTTTCGGAGCTGGCATCTCCAGAATAGCTCTTGACTTAGCCGGGTATACTTCTATCCCTTTTTTACTGATCATATGGCCCAGGAACAAACCCGAGGATGCACCAAAGACACACTTTGCTGTGTACTGCCTCAACCTAAGGAAGAATTGCCTTAATGCATCTATATGTCCTTCTGCTGTTTTGGACTTGACAACCATGTCATCAACGTATACCTCCAAATCTTGGTGAATCATATCATGAAAGATGGTCGTGGCCATTCTCTAATACATTGCCCCTATATTTTTTAAACCAAAAGGGATAACCTTGTAGCAGTAGGTGCCCTATTCTGTCACAAAGGCTGTCTTTTCCTTATCAAGTGGGTAAACTTGTATTTGATTATATCTTGCATATAGGTCAGTCAAAGAGACTCCTTCAGATTCAGCCATGCAGTCAATCAATAAGTCTATATGAGGTAAAGGAAAATCATCTTTTGGACAGGCTTTATTCAAATCCCTGTAGTCGACATACATTCTTACTTTGTCGTCCTTTTTAGGCACAGGCACTATGTTGGCTAGCCATGAAGGGTAAGGGACAGGTTAAATGAAACCATTCTTCAATAACCTGGTGACTTCTTCTTTGACCATTCCTATCACAGCCCAACTTGGGAGCCATGACGGTCCTAGGGTACGGGTGATGCTGATGCTACCAGTACCGCGAAGAACCCATAAAACTATACTATATGGCATGCATAACAATATTAAGCTCAAAATGGCTTACACATCTTAAGAAA
>CANXYC011326953.1:0-33695 GCA_948193065.1 Aleurites moluccanus
AAAAAAAAAAAAAAATATATATATATATATATATATATATATATATATATATATATATATATATATATATATATATATATATATATATAAACTACTCAAGAATATAAATAATTTATCATAAAAATAAAAAATAAATATAAATAATTACTAATTAAATGTACGGAAGTTTTAAATCACCCTTACAAATGGAGTAATCCATAATAATATACGATACCATATAATAATTATCTCAAAATAAATATAATAATTAATTATTTATATTATATAATGTGTATTATAATTTCCTTGCACTTCCTTGGTATGCAAATCTCAATTACAAGATTATATAATTCTTGAAACATATAACACCAAAGTTAGTCATATAAATGAAGGAATTTAGGTTATACAAATTAAGAGTGACAATCTTTTAAAAAATAAATTCAAATCATGAAATATAAGACTAGAAAATTCAATTCCTTTGGCTTTAATTAGATAATGTTTTTTTTTTAATTATAAAATTATTTTATTAAAGAAAATTGGCTGCCATAAAATCTGGATTATATATTTCTCATCTATTTATATTTTTTATCTATTTGAATTTTATATACAAGTAAGACAGATAAACCTATAAAAACAGAAAAATGATTAAAATATATATATCCAACACATTATTATTATATAGTAAGTAATGCATGCGGAGAAATTTAAGTTAAAGAAATATTTTATTTGTACGAAAGGAAATTAAATTTCTATTTATTGAAATAGAAATTAAAAAAAAAATCACAGTTTGAGTATAATTTGTCAGATATAATTAATAAAAAAGAACAATTCAAATTTAGATTTGAGTTTTGATTAGAATTTGAAATTTAAAGAGTTTCGGTTAAAATATGTGGGTTAAGTAATACATGGTTAAATATTTGTTGAAGAAATATTTTATTTATAAGAAAAGAAGATTAAATTTCTATTTATTAAAAAATAAATAAAATTTTCATATTCTTTAATTTTTAATATTTTTACCATTAGGTTTACATCGAACAAGTTGGATTATGATTCTTTAGATATGAAAAAAAAAATCCAAATTTCGATTAGGATTTTAGTTAGGTTGGATCTAATAAAATTTAAAATTCATAACTTTCAATAGAATTTTGATAAAAATATATCGGGTTTGATAAATTTCAATTAAAATTTATCGAATTTAGTTAAGTTCAGATAAATTGATATATTTTTTTTTATACAAGTCACTAAGATTTGAAGGATCGTCACTTCTTAAATATTAACTAATATATATTATTATTCCTTAATTACATTTCATAATACAAATATCATTGACATTATATAAATGCTTTCATTGATGTCTCTAAACCTAATTTTCGTTAGTTATTTTAATAATAAATTTTGAGAGTATTTAAATATCTAATTATAAAATTAAATTATTATTTAAAAATATATATATATCAATAATTTAAATTAATAAAATCTAATATCAGATAAAATTTATAATTATCAATTATAATTTTTTCAAATTGAAAAAATACTTTCATCTCTAATAAATAATTATCAATTAACAAAAGCTGCATAAACATTTTTTAAACTAAAAAATGCCATATCAACGCCCTCAAATTCATTTTCTCTTTCATCTGACGCATTCTCAATTCCCCCTTCTCTCTCTCTCTCTCTGCGTTATTTACATGCCCACTCTATCTCTCTGACCCATATTTCTCTCTCTATAATAAATCAAATCAAAGCCCATAAAATCCAATCCATCAAACCTTAAAAAAAAAAAGGAAAAAAAAAATTAACTCACATAGGTTCAAAGAAGCAAAGCCCATGATAAAGGGAGTAAACGACAGCGTAAAGGCTGAGCCTTGTCTTCTAAGGTCGCTTGGTGACTGATGTTTCCAGTTGAGAACCGTCTCTTGCACCACTCATTCCAATTCCCACCTCTTGCCTTTCCTATAAACGCCAAATTCTTAAAAATATCAATTTCAAATCTCTAACCATATTGTACAAAAAGATCCCTTCTTCAACTTTACTTTCTTAATAACCAACATCCTCTAGTTCAAAATTTTCATAGATTTGTAGCAAAAAAAAAATAAATTTTAAAGTCAGTTCCTCCATGTCTTTTCCTACTGCAAAACAGAGCCATAAATATAATCAGCAGTAAATTTTGTCGACATCTTTGCAGTGAAGTTCCATATGAAATTTATTGACCTTCACAGAAGAGTAAAATATTATAGTATTAACGCAGAGCAAAGAAGTAATTGATTGAAAATGGAGAATGAATAAGACGACCCACCAATGGCCTTTGAAATTGACAAAACTATATAAAAACCCAACTCCTACTCTCAATTCAAAAAAGGAATACTCATATTTTGCAAAATCGGTTCATGGTTGATGCTTTATTGGGTACTACATTATTGGACCTTACGCATCTTGATATTGCATAAAAGAAATATTGCTTTGTGGGATGTGTTGATTGCTAGGTTTGTTCAAGGAAGCAAGCCTGTGATTGATTTAAAATAATGGAGATTATGGGCAAAGAAGTAGCAGACGACCATGTCTGAAAGAACAACATCAAGTTTATCCAACTCTTCCCAAGAGATTATCCAACTCTTCCCAAGAGATTATCCAGCTCTTCCCAAGAGATCAACCAGACAACCATAGAGCTGGACTTGCGGCTTAATTCCATAAACCTTACTCATGTTCTCAAATATTCTCAAACCTTCTTTTGAAATATCCACATTCCTTGGTCCAAAACACCAACAAAAGCATAAGCTGTAAAAGCACCAACAATACCAACATGATTCAGTCGAAACCCATATATCAGTATAGCATTGAAAAGCTTTAGAGCTTTTTTAAATAATCCAATTTGTACATACCAGTGATCATCGTACTCCAAGAGATCGAATTCTTCTCATGCATTTGATCGAACAGTCCACACAAGCAAAACTTGCTCATACTTCAAGTCCCTATTAATCAAAACAGTCCAAGTAAACACGTCTCTATTAAAACTTATATCAAACAATTTGCGAGTTGCGGCCAAAAGTTGTAAACAAATGAATCAACCCATTTTGAGCCAAGTCGTAGGACTCCCAACCCAATTTGATGACTTGGCCATGCAACCTAAAGCCAATAACATATCACTCAAGTCAATGCAAGCTTTGAAAAATAAAGAGAAATTATAACTATTGGATTGCTGTCAAACATATGCTTGTACAAAACAATAGCTCTTCTGGGTTAATTTTTTTTTCAGTGAAAGCTATGATCATGAGTTCCAAATGAAAGTGGATCGACATTAAAGACGAAGAAATAGTTAGTAAGCTTGAAAGAGATTGCAGCCATTGCCGGTGGAGACTGCACAAAATGAGATGATTTTGGCAGTAGCTTAAGGGTCCTTAAGCGTTCCTGAGACATGAGATGAAACTGAAGTTCCTTGATTTGTGACCAAGTAAGACAACATATAAAGAGAGAAAGATAGAGAGAAAGAGGGGTGAAAGCATTCAGGAATGGGCTAGAGAGAGGAAGTTACTAACGCGAGAGAGGAGAGACAATATGGCAATCGAGAATCTAACATGACATTTTTTTTTAATTTTAAAATTAGGTATGAGTATGAATTTCATTAAATTTTATAGAATTTATTTATAAATTTATATTTATTTTAAATTTTAAATAATTAAATATATAAAATTAAAAATAATTAAATTAAATTATATGAAAATAGTTGATATTTGAATATTATAATTTTAAATCAGTAAATTTTAGAAAATTAAAATATTTTTATTAACTTTTTTATTTTTATTTTATCAATTATTTATTTCAAACTCTTTTTGAAAATGACTTTTAGTTCTTTTTTTTAATATATATATATATTTTTTATTTTTAAGAACATATTTATATTTTAAAATTTTTTATTAAATATTTATTTAATTATTTTTATTTATTTATAATAATTTAATAATTCTTTAATTCATATGTCAGAAAATATAAATTATAAATATTTAAAATGATAATTTTTTTCAATCGTATTTGATTAAATGTAGTGGATAACATTAAATTTTTATTTTTATAATTTATCCATTCTAATCATGGAAACTAGATCCACTTAATATAAACTAAAAAAAGTTAATTATTTCAATTATTTTTATTTTTTAATTTAATTATAACTCAAAATTTCGACTCCAACCTTATAATTTTTTTAAGTATAAGCTATATATTGTGATTAAATAAATTTTAATAAATTATATTTAAAATATTTAAGATAAAAAATTAATTATTTAATTATATTTTAATTACTTTTATACTTTTAATTTAACTACGACTCAAAACTCCTTCTAAATCTTATAATTTTTAAATATTGGTTTGAAATTATGGTTAAATAATTTTTAATAAACTATATTTATAATATTTATAATTTAATACCATAATTTAAAAAAATTATATTTTTTAATTTTTTAAATTATAGTCTATTAAGAGTTATAGTCAATTTTAATGAAATTAAAGTTTTACGAAAAATCACAATGAAAATTTTTAAGTAATTCATTTTTCTTAAATAATAATATATACAAACCTATAAATATAAGTAAAATATACATATGTAGTAGTTTATATTTATATGTTTTTATATCATAATGAAATATATAATTAGATCTTTCAAATTCTTTTATTTAATTAAATACGTAATTTAAAAAAATAACTATTATAGCTATAAAATATTATATAATTTATTAATAAAGAAAAATATTAATAATTTTATTCATAAATATTATAATAAAAAATCTTAAAATAAGAGGATTGAAAGTAGCTAATTGATTTTTTTTTAAAAAATTATTTCACAAGTACAAATTCCTCAATAAATTTAATTATTTATGATAAATATTGTATTTTATTTTTTAAAAAATAGTGTATATAGATTTTATTGATAAATATTAAGTTGAATTATAAATAATTATATTTTTATTAGTATAATATAAACTTTTTGAAAAGAAAATAAATATATAAATAATATATTTTTAGAATATTTTTGACCAAGTGAAATATTAAAATGAATTTTAGAATTATACTAAATATAATATTTATTTTATTTGAAATAAATTTTATATTTATTATTTAATATATTAAATATAAGAATTTTTTTAAATGAATTTTATTTGAAATTTATTTATAAATTAAATATAGTTGTTATGTGAAGTTGTGCTCATTTTTTCTAATGAAAAATTGAATGAAATTGACTTTAGAGATATTAATAAAAGTATTAATAGAACATCAATGATATTTGTATTATAAAATTTAATTAATGGATGATAATATATATTACTCAATATTTGAGGGTCGAAAATTATAATTTATCAAAAGTTCCATCTAATTTTCCTCGGTTTGATTTGTGTTGGACCTAACACCTGACCAGATCTTTACGCATTACAAGTTGAATTCGGGTAACCGATTAACCACACTAGTCTTTTATCGAAGAAATATTTGAGTATCTGAACCGGTCCAACCCGATTCTTTGTAACCCGCCCTCCATCGAACGCAAAGGAGAGAGAAACTGGAAACACAACACTCCTATATCATATAGCGATTTGCGAAGGAAAACTTCCGAAACAGTCTTGGTCTTCGTCAATTTCAATGCTGCTTGTTACTTCCACTACAACAACAAATTTCTATTAACTCTGAAATGTCTTCGGGATAACCAATCAACGGCTTCTCTCGATTTTTGTTATACTGTTCAGGTACTCTCTCTTAGGGTTTCAGATTCCAAGTCCAAAACCTGGAATTTGTTTTTTTGATTTTGACTTTTTTATTTGGTCCGAGCGACGATATTAGGGTTTTGATTTGAGAATTATTAGGGTTTGATTAAATTTTTTGTTTTTGGAAATTAAAATAATGTGATATTAGGGTTTTGTTTTTAGTTGTTCAACAAGGTTTTCTTTCTAATCCCTGTAACAATACATGCAATACTTTTAGTTATTATTATTATTATTATTATTACTACTACTACTTTGTTAGCGTAATTAGCTCTATGATGGTGATTTTAATGGAAAGCTGATTGTGGTAGAAATTCTTTTATGTGAACTTTATAGGCAACATGGTATTGGAAACACTTCAGACAAATCATCTAGCAAATGGGGATTCGGAGAAGAGTCTTCACAAACAAAGTCATGGAGTTTCACGTAATGGCATTAGTGGAAGACATGAAAACTTGGATTCTAATCGAACCAGTGCTAGTCGAAGTTATGATGAAATCCCTAGTGAAGAAGATACTCCAACAATATGCACCAGAGAGCTTAATGGCAATGCCGATGTTTCTGTAAGTACACATCAATGTCTTAACACACTTAAGAAGTATAATTGCTTGGGACAATAACTACCATCATATCCCAATTTTGCATTTGACTTCATTGCAGAGAAAGACAAGGCAGAGAGAAATGACTTTCCAGGATATGTACAACAATCAAGACCTGTTAGATGATGATGATGATGACAGTGACTGGGAGCCTGTTCAAAATTGTGTCGAGATCTTGAAGTGGTTTTGCACCAACTGCACCATGGTTAATCTTGATGATGTTGTCCATTGTGATGTATGTTCAAATATTGTTTTTCCTAAAGCAATCTTTGTTTCCAAAGCTTGAAATTTTTATGTTTGTTTTGGTGATCTATTATGTATTCATTGGATGTATATCTATATCTGCAGCAACCTAATTTCTGTTATATGACGTACCTTTGAATGATTTCGTGCACTCTCTCTATTCAGATATGTGGCGAACATAAAGAATCTGGTATTCTGAGGCAGGGGTTTCTTGCATCTCCCTTTTTACAAGATGCTGGTCTGACTGAGGTTGAGACAGAAGTGAAGGGGAAAAACACAGGTGGCTATTGTGATTTTCATTGGATTGAAGAATTTCTGCAAAGCAATTGCCTACATGAGGAATTTTTTTTTTCTGGCCCAATGTTATTAGGAATTAATCAAATATTATCTTAGCGGTTTTTCCTCATAAAGAAAATATGAAATATCGTCTTTAAATTTTGATTGGTAACTAATTCAGTGAATTGCATTGATCAAGATGCCTTAATAAATAGTTGTTTGCATCTATGTGCAAATAATATTTCTTGTACAAATCATCAACTTGGGAAACTCTATCTTATTTGATAAAAATGACCTAATAGTTTTGTTGTGTTGTTAGAGATATTGGCCTAGAAGCAATTTATCTAATCTGAATTAGTTGCACAGCATAAATCCCTATAGTGACGCATCTAAGTGATTTGAATATTTACGGAGACATAATCTGAATAACTTGGTATAAAGTTGCACCTTTGTTTTACTAGCATCTTTGAAACTTGAACCGGAATTGATTTCTCTAACTTAAATTGTATTAAACCATTGGATTTATTTTTCTCTGATGCCACCAACCTTCCTGGATTTTTTTTGTCATAGAACAATGATTGATTTTCTCTTCAAAACATCACCCGTTTTACCTTCTAAAATTGCCAAATGGATTTTTGAGATCTGTTTTTGTTCAATTATTTGAAACTCCTTGGTAATTATGTGTTTTAGTTGATTATACTTTGGTTTATTTGAACAAATTTGGAGATATATGTTCAGTTTAAGTTGAAATGTGTCAAAGATGCCAATTTGTAGTTTATTTGGGCTTTTCATCTGACTGACCTCTCTAGAATTTCTGGGCATATGAAGAAATGATGCTTTTTTGCTGTTTAATATGAACATTCTTTCTGAAAAGGCATAGTCGCTCTAGCATTTTAAAAGGTTATTAATACTTACCTCAAAATGTCTATTTTATGATCTAACATTTACAATGGGTTATGTGGAAGAAATTAATATTTGCTTCAAGCTGATGCCATTGAGATAACTTATCATTGCTGGAGATCATTATCTAGTATAATAATGTGTTGGTAACGATATATGCATATTTTCTTTTTGCTGGTTCTGTAGACAAAAGCTCACAATATCCATCCTCAAGCAGTTGCACTGCAGTTGGTTTTGATGAAAGAATGCTGCTGCATTCAGAAGTATGGTGCTTTTCTTGTACTTATTCTGTTCAAATTCTCTATTCGGGTCTTGCTTCTCATGAATAGTATTTTATAGGTTAATTTTTTTTCCCAATCACCCCTGGGGCTGCCATGCATTGTGTTTTTTTGAATTAGATATCCACTTTCTTTTTATTTTAGAATCTTGTAGGATCCTTTTCAAGCCTTTACAATTTAGATTCTGTAAATTGTTCAATTATTACTCCCTCCTTCACATTTTTTTTCTCATTTGCAATTTTAAGATGTCCAACATCCTTTTTTTGTTTCAGCATTTTGACCTTTCAGTTAACAGAGTACATACTAATGTGTGATTTTTAAAAATTGGCCTTTAATTTGAGTATCGAAAGAAGGATCAAAGTTGATTTTTTGGAAATTAGGTTACTTTTGTGTGTTTTGGCAAAGACCAACATGATTATGGATATTTCCTTGAAAAATAAGAAAATCAGAGCATGATTAAAGGATGTATAAATTATTACATAAATTTAGACATTCATGGAGATTGCTATTTCAGGACATGGATATTTGACTGTGTTTAGGTGCAAACTCCAAGTCTTCCGTGATATGCTTTCTGCCTATTCTTCAAAACTCAACCTTTTGTCTTCTTTTTGGTTGCTGTTGATTGAAACTACACATGCAATTTAATTCCACTATCATGGGTTTAGTGTTTAATAGGATTCATTAACCTACCTGCAATCCTTTTGTGTATGACCTAAGCATGGTGTGATTGTGCAGTAATGGATCATACCTGGTGGATGAACTTAAGTCAGTCTTGATGCAATTCTAATTCTAATTTGAGTTTGAGTTGTGTAGGCTTATAGTTCAATGTAGCACAATATAAATGATATATTATACTAGCTAATGTGACCTAGTGAGGAAGTGAGATGGAATTTGGGAGATAGATAGGTTCCCTTTTCAAGAGTAGTGAACTTCATTTATAAACTACTGATTGTAAAAAAATATTAAGGTGGTGTTTGATAAAACAGAAAAATAAGTGTTGAAAATTTAAGAGCTGAATAATATTAGTGCTGGGATTTCTAAATTGTAAAATTGTTTATAAGCTTAATGTTTGTTTTTGAAGTGCAAATTTCGAAGTTAAAAATTTTAACTCATCATTTTAAGTGAATTTTTTGCTTAATTGAGATTTTTAAATGATGCACAGGTAAGCGATAAACAACTTAAAAATAAAAAAGGCTGAAAATTTTAATTTCAAGTGTTGAATCAAGTTATCAAATACCACCTAATTTTGGCAATGACAATAGTATCAAATTATATTTAAGGAATTATGTTCAGAAATGACGCTCAGGGTCTGATTTGTGATTTTATTATATTGCAGGGTGTTTTATTGATTATCCCTTTATAATATTTATCTATTGGTTATTTTGTATATGGAATTATTGGAAGTTCCTTTGTTAGCTGTTCATATCATTTGGTTGCTTTGTTTTGGTCATTGCTGTGTTAAAGTAGGTTCAAATGAAGTCGCATCCTCATCCTGAAAGACCTGATCGCCTTCGAGCTATAGCTGCTAGTCTTGCTACTGCTGGTATTTTACTTTTCTCCTGACTCAGGCCCAAGAGACTGTTTTGAATTTGAGTTTTTCCTTTGCAGCAACAATTGCCAAGTCATTTCTTCTGTAATCTAATGTTTTTGTCTCCTTCTGTAATCTGTACCATCTATCAGTATTATTGATGATAATTATTAATTCATGCAGGTATTTTTCCTGGAAGATGCTACCCAATTTCTGCAAGAGAAATTACCCAACAAGAGCTTCAGATGGTGAGTGGGAGCATTATCCTGGGGGCATTTTGGAGCTATTTGCTCTGGCATGGTGATGATATCTCTGTATTTTCTCTAGAGGCTTGTTCTCAAAAATTATATATAGTGTAATTGATGGCAACAGAGAATGCAAATGCCAATCTCCTGGGTTGTGCAATGCCTAACATAATATGTTTGAGCTTACTTTTTTAGAGTACTAAGTTGTTTCCCTTATATGTTTTTTCACTGGCTGTGATGCTGCCTTGTAATGATGATTAGGATCTATTGATTTGTCCTTTTCCCTGATTAAAAAAAGAGTAATAATTTCTTTGGTCTTGAAACAATAAATTTCATTTTTTGGAATCTCTAGGTACATTCCTTGGAGCATATTCAAGCTGTAGAATTTACAAGTCATATTTTCTCTAGGTACGTTAATGATTTCTTTGTTTCTGTGTGTGTTTGCTTATTACTGCATCATGTGTCAGTTATTTCAAATACTACAAAGATAGAAAGGATGCCATTAGGAATACAAATAGCTTAGCCAAGCTGGGCCAAACGATGGACTGTTTTGTGCTCGCTTGACTTCAAAATGGGTTTTGTTCTTCAAGCTTAGCTTGGACATGAGACAAGCTGACTGACATCAATTCAAACTAAAGCTTGACAAATATTCAATTTTTTTTTTTGGGTGGGGTTTTCGGGATGTCAAACATTGTTTTATTGAAATGTGGGCCAAAGTTAAAAGTACAATAATTTCTGTCAGAGATGATTCAATCATGCTTATTGATCAAGTTATTCTGCTTATTCTTTCCATTGTGTTTTTTACTCAGTTGGAAGATATGATGTGTATGAATGTTATAAAGCACTTTTTAACCTATTAGACAAACAGTATTGGAGCTTATATCTTGGGTTATAATCTTTGAGAAGCCAAATTAGAATCACGTTAGCGATATTGTGATTCTTATTGTGATATTATTTTTATTTTTAAAGAATTGTTATAAATATTATATCTACTAGAGTTAGATAAGAGGACAAAAAGTTTATATAAAAAAAAATTGTGAATTAGCAAATGCAATCGACTTTTAGATTTAGAAGTGGTCTAGCAGAATTTTTTGCAATATGGTTATGAATTAATGAGAAAAAGGTTAAGAATTATGTAGCTAAATTAACCAACATGTAACAATAGTAACATTATTTAAAATTTTGTTGCATATTATTTTTCTATCTTTATCAGAAATAAATAAATAATTGTAAACCGTATGGATTTTGTCTTGGATCTTCAACATAGTTTATGTGAAGGGAAAGAGGCCATTGAAGTTGAGATGCCAATTCCTTGAAAATTGAGTTTTTTTTGGGGGAAATGATATTTCTAGGTGTAGATATCACCAATTTCTACAGTGGTTTTTTAAAAATGTATTTTTTTCAAATTTTTATGGATTATTTCTTAATTTTTTTTTCTCCTTCCTCTCCATCCCCTTGGAGCTTTTTTTTTTTTTTTGTTTCTTTTTGTACTCCAGACTTAGCTGTCTAAAAGGGAGTGGAAACTGGAAATAAAATGCTTGTTTTATAATTTAACCTATACTTGACAATTCTCGTTTCAACTTTGAAGGCTGTATGCAGGAGATATGGCATGCTTATTTGACTTGATGGATTTTGATCAAGTTATGGTTGATTGTTTGTTTTTGGTGGGCAGTTACTTCACTCCTGACACATATGCTAATGAGCATTCAGCACGTGCTGCTAGACTTGCAGCAGGTTTGTGTGCTGATCTTGCTTCAGCAATTGTTTCTGGACGCACCAAAAATGGTTTTGCTCTGGTATAAAGGTTTAGATGTTATGTAATTTATTCAATATTATCACAGTAGTGGAGGAAAATATACTAAAGCTTTTATTGTGTATTTTTATGATACCTATTCATGAGTCAGGTTCGACCTCCTGGTCATCATGCTGGCATAAAACAAGCCATGGGATTCTGCCTCCATAATAATGCAGCAGTTGCTGCATTAGCTGCTCAGGTTGCTGGTGCCAAGAAGGTGCTAATAGTTGACTGGGTAATGTCCTGTTAGCTACTTTAATACTTGTCCTTTTCTTTCCTTGCTGATCATAGGTAATTTTTTTCCTTTTCTTTAAATTATGTTTTAAATTTTTCTTATGATCGTTATAGGATGTTCATCATGGAAATGGGACTCAAGAAATATTTGAGCAGGACAAATCGGTGAGTTTTGTATTGACAAAATATTGATGCGCTTCAATCATTGGAATACTACTCATTCCTTGTAAATGGCTTGTTAGAGGATGTGAAATGGTGCTGGTGACTTAGTTGCTTATGTGGCTAAAGTGGAGAAAAATAAGCGAATTCTAGTGTTGTAGTTTAAATCTTAACTTTCAGTAAATTTTCACAATTTGGCTATAGGATTCCTTACTGAAGAGTTTCCATGTATTTTAGTGATGCAAATTATTATTTGATGTCCCAAAAAAAAAAAAAAAAAAAAGTATTCCAAGTATGTACTTGGCAAAATCTCCCTCCTTTGCTGGATTGGAGGTTTTGCATCAATATACTTAAGTCTGTTTCTTTGTTTATTTTAAGTTTCTTTTGATGGGTTGGATATATCCTATAGGTTTTATACATATCCTTGCACAGGCACGAGGGAGGAAGGTTTTATCCTGGCACGGGAGCAGTTGATGAGGTAGTTAACTAATTGCACCTCTTGTTTTATCTGTCTTATATGATGCTTATTATTTAGATGTGTAAATAGGTTCAAGTTTTCATTTTCTTTAGACATGGGGTCCAGAATTTAGTGTTTGGCTGTGTCTTTGTCCCATTTTACTTTAAAACCATTTGAAGAGAGCGTGGCTATACTTTCCAAGAAAGTAGATAGATACCAAGTTTGTGATTTTTTTTAAAATTTTATTTCACTTTTTTGTAACTGATAGTACTTGTCCGCAATCATTGGTGTAGTAAACATTCTACCTCTTTTAAATCAAAGTATATTTAGATGCTGGATATTATTTTCAATATTCATTTATTTACATTTAGCCATAGCTAGATGGTTAGATATTTAGATGGGGAGAAAATAGTGCAAGTTTGATTTTTCCAATTTGAGATTATTTATATTAGAAAGTTCTACTGTAATGCTATTCGACCGGTTATATTATATGGTAGTGAGTGTTGGACAATGGAATGACAACATGTATCGAAGATGAGTACTGCTGAAATGAGTATGCTAAGATAGATCTATAATCATGCTAGAATGGATAAGCTATGTGATGAAAACATTAGAAATAAAATGGAAGTTGTATCGATTGAAGACAAAATGAGATAATGGAGATTAAGATGGTTTGAACACGTGAAGCGGAGATATAGGAAAGTTTCGGTTAGCAAGGTTTGAGCACATCATGATAGAAGATAGGAAGAAAAGAAGGGATAGACCTAAACTATCTGGGGGAAGAGGAATGCAATATGAATTAGAGGTATTGCAATTATTAGAAGATGTCGTCCAAAATTGTTTAGAGTGGAAATAAAGAATCCATATAGCCGGCCCTAATTAATTTTGAGATTAAGGCTAAGTTGAGTTGAGATTATTTATATTATTGTTTTATAAAATACTGTGTATTTTCCCCTCAAGTTGGAGAATACTTGTTTCTCTTTGAAATACGACGGGCATTTTATAGAAGATACCAATAGTTTGAATTTGTAACAATCTTACAAGTTTAAGGACATGAGAGTAGGGGTTGAATATCCAGATTGTCATTCATCAGAAGAGACTCACCAAGTTAGTTGTAAAGCTGGTCTGAAAGCCTTTTGGAGGGATGCATGTTCGTTTGGCTGCAATTGTGAGATTGATTGTAATCACCAAAGAATGCTGACTGCTTTTCAAAAACATATATTTTACATCTATTGACGGTTCTGCAATGGGAACTTTAGAAATCGACAGCAATCCTGATATGGTGTTATTTAGAAGGAACAGAGTGGTTTGAATTCCTGGCCTACTGCTGGCTGAGGTAGAACTATCAATGATTAATCATTTTAAGTGACCAACTTTGGACACTTTACAGGCATGAAAGAAAATAATCTGTTTTCTGTGTTGTACTCTCCCTGCATCCTACATCCAGACTGGGGGCATCCAGTTCTTTCCTCTGTTTATTTGACAGGTGAAATTTCATCACAATTGTTGCCAGGAGTTTGTATGTTTGTGTCTCAGATAGGCCCACCTAGATAGGTCCTGCAGTTGACACACTGTACAGCACACGATTCTGCAAATGTTGAAGAATGCCAAGAGTTCGAGTCTGGATGTCGAACTGAGGTCTTTAAGACAATTGTATGTGCCATCAGGTCAAATATGTGATATTTTTCCTTAAACAGGTGTGATGAGAGAAAGAAGTGATTTATAGGATCAGAGGCCCCAAAGTTAATGATCCCAAGATAATTTGATTTCTAAGTGAAGAAACTGTAGTGCTAGCAGTCTATCTGGATCTGGACACCGTATTAGTCTGATGAACTGAGTCTCCTCTCACAACTGTAAGGAAATTATAGATGCTCCTTGGCCAACAAGAATAGATAGTTGACTTGTTATTCTTAATGAGACGAGTTTAGTGAAGGGCCTGAGCTTTAAGATGGGTGCAATATGTTCTAAGATGAAAATTTCTGCCTGCATGGCTGCATATGCATTTATCACATCTTTTATATTCATGCATTTGCTTGTGCATGTGGACAAAATGGATACAGTTGTTAGGCATCCTTTTCAACTATTAAATTGTTTAATTGCTTGCGTCAATTATTATTATTTTTTTTAATGCAAACTAACCCTTCAATACATTGTTTTCATCCATTATCTCTTCTGTTAATCTGATCTTGCATTCCTTCAAGATTCTTGGAGCATTGTTCAGTGCAACTGCATATAGATGATGTTTTGCATCACTTTTAGCATGTAGCTCAGACAGAACGAGTGTTCATAAGTGACATTTGTTTTTTTCTGCAGGTTGGTACCAAGGGGGCAGAAGGATATTGCGTAAATGTTCCATGGAGTCGTGGAGGAGTTGGTGATAATGATTACATTTTTGCATTTCAGCATATTGTGCTACCTATAGGTTAATATCCCACCTTTTTTTGTATGCATGCTCTCCTTTTATGCTGTGTGCATTATTGGTATTGCAGCAAAGATTTTTTAGGCATCCAAAGTTATCAATTATTTCAGCTCATTATGTTAAAATAAAATATTGAGAAGTCTTTGGGTCAATGTGGGTGAATGGTGACCAACTGTTTTTGGCTGTAGTTCAACTCTGGTTTGGAAGAGGTTTTATTTTAAAATTTTAAGATATTGCTACTGTTTTGTAGAAAGCTGCTGGCTGGTGTTCAAGTCAGTCTTTTCTTAGGTTCTTGTTGTTTCTCTTCTGCATTTCTTTATTGTTTTGTTTTTATTTATTTTTATCAATTCTAATGCTGAATCCCTTATAACTGTGATTAGTACTTTTGTTGCGTTGGTATGTTTTGGACTTCAGTTTGATTTTTGGTATAGTCAGCTATTTTGTTTCATATATCAAGTGTAGAATTCTGATCTAACCATTTCATGATGCTTGAACCATATTATTGCAGCTGCTGAGTTTGATCCTGATTTCACCATCATATCAGCTGGATTTGATGCTGCAAGGGGAGATCCTTTGGGCTGCTGCGATGTGAGGACTTTCCCTTTGGACTAAATGATTTTTTATTACTTCATAATTTATTGTGTAACTAGGCATTGCTAGTGCCATGGCTATTTGATTGTTTCCATGGTGTTCTCTTGTCATATTGTCCAATGACTTTGTAACACTTTATAGCTTGAGCAGCTTGGCAATAGTCCTTTCAAAACATCTGATATTTTATGCAATTTTACTTTTTATGTATCTCTCGTTGAATTGACATCTTATTAATGTTGATGTTGCAGGTAACTCCAGCTGGCTATGCACAGATGACAGATATGTTGTATACTCTTTGTGATGGAAAGTTGCTTGTTATTCTCGAGGGAGGGTTAGTCTCCTTTTGTTTACTTGGCCCTTTCTCTTTTATCAATTTATCGATTTATTCTTATCTTGGTTGAGTTAATGTTGATACTTAACTTATTTGTTACAGCTACAACCTACGGTCAATATCATCTTCTGCTACTGCAGTGATTAAGGTGAGTCCTCGGGTTTCTGGAATATATAAACTTGTTATTCTTGGGAACATTTCAAGTTGGGCAGTACACAGTTATTATCTATCTCAATATAATGTGCTTAAATTTAAGGTTGGAATTGTCTGTACTTGAGGGGGTGGGAATGTTTTGAGAGAATTCTTCTGAGCTGTTGTTGTCTAAATAGAACTGTCTTCATTTTTATAAAACAAAAGGTATTGCTGGGTGAAAGCGCTGCACATGAATTGGGCAACGTTGTCCCTTCTAAAGCTGGCCTGCACTGTGTTATGGAAGTCTTGAAGATTCAGATGCGCTTTTGGCCTTCTCTGGAGTCTCATTTTACAAAATTGCAGTCGCAATGGGAAGAGTCTCGCTCTGGTAATAGAAGTGAGAATTCCCAGTCTTTTTACCAACTTTCCTGCCGAGTGAAATAGTTCATAGTTAGAATTCAGAAGAACTTTTAGGTCTAATTAATTTCTTATTGTTTACCAGCAGAAGAACAAATTAAGAAGAGACAGCGGTTTGATCCACCAATATGGTGGAAGTATGGGAGAAAGAAATTATTGTATCATTTCCTTAGCGGACATCTCCTTAGCGGACATCTTGGTGTGAGATCGGAGCACTGATTACATGAATCTTCTCCTCATGCACCCCTTTTTGTCGCAATTTTGTGAATTTTTGTATATCAGTAGCTGCAATGCAACTTCTTGTCTAGGATCAGTTGTCTTAGTAGTACTAACACTTATTTTTTTTAACTTGGTTGGAGAGACAACTCGCTCTATTTTCTTCTCCTTTGTCAATTTATAATGCTAATTATTTTTAAACAGTCCATTATCTTTTTTCTTATATAGAAGTATTTGACTACATTCTATTCCATCATGCGCTAGTAACATAGAATGCAAGTGACCAGTTCATTTATGTAATCAATAGATGATGAAAGCCGATGAGAATCAAGAAATTTATTTATTTGGTTGGGGTGGGAAAGAAGGACGATATTTAATAATGGTTATAATTTCTATCTTCAGTTGGTTGAAAATGGCAGTGAAAAAAAAAAAAGATTCAGAGTTAATTGTGTTTCATAGGCGGCAACAAGAAAATTCACATAATCAATACCCTCGGTGGTCATCATTATCCTTTTTGAAAGCCGATGAGAATCAAGAAAGTTTTTCTTTCTTTGGTTGGGGTGGGGAAAGAAGGAAGATATTTAAAATAATGGTTATAATTTCTATCTTCCGTTGGTTAAAAATGGCAGTGAATAGCAAATTCTGGTGAAAAAAAAAATATTTAGAGTTCAGTGTGTTTCATAGGCGGCAACAAGAAAATTCACATAATCAATACCTTCGGTAGTCATCATTGTCCTTTTTATTCTTCTATATCTACTGCAATTGCTAAACAATTTAACATCAGCATAAAAACAAATCCGAGAGATAAATGGATCGAGTTCTTTGTACCATACATAAATAATCCGATAAGTTGCTACTGTTAATCAATAAATCTCTATCCTAATTAACCCAGGCTGAAAAGAATTCTCCCCTAAGGTATTCATCAATCTCTTCGATCCTCGGAGTCGGGTGAGAGAGAAAAATACATCCCTATTGGTGCATTGTTTGTGGAGGTGCCATGGGATAAGCAACAGGGACAACATAAGGAGGATGAAGATGGTGTCCAGAAGGAGGAAGCATAACTGGAGTACCGACAGCTGATGCCATATGACCTGGTGGAGCAGCCACCGGATGGCCGACCGGTGCTCCATACATACCTAAACCTGGCATATGAGGCTGAACCCTATGCTGCTTCACTGCAGGTCCCATAGCAGCACCTGCAGGTTGTTGGCCAGTAATTGGTGGTTGATGAGAAGATACATCTCCATTGTTGACACTAGTAATGTCATGGATACTAGACCTTCTCCTATCTCTATTCATTGAATTCAAGCGAATGAAGTATTTCTGAGCATGACTTGCCACTTGTGTTGGAGTTCTTGATATTACAAAGTTTCTTGATATACTTCTCCAATCCCCTTTGCCAAACTTGTCAAGACCCAATAGAAACAACCTGTAAAAAACAAAGGTTAGGCCAAAAGAAATAACAAAGAATACAATTACTGATTCTAATAAACAATCGATTAAGGTTCAAGAATCAAGAACCATTCCAAAAAGGCTAGCTCTATAGTGAAAAAAAGATTCAATTTTCTTGGACTTTCTATCTTTACCTATGCTCTTCTTCTGTCCATGGAAGTCCTTTTCTTCTTTCTTGGTCTGACCTCGATCCTCCCTTACCACCATGACCAGATGAGTTATGCCCTAACCTAAAGACCCCACTTGCAAAACCACCATTCAATCTCTTATCAGAAGCCAAAGAAGTAGAAAGTCCATGAGAATCTTTAGATGAAGAAGTTGCCGAGTCCTCTCCTACATAACTGGGAAGTGGTATATTTCCCGCCTCTATTGCATTAACATCCTCTACTAATAATTGATAGTGTTGCTTCAATTCTTCAATAGTTTTAGTAGGCACCATTGAAGCAATTTTCTCCCATTGCTGGTTGGATTCATCTTCAATCCAATGAGTAGCAATTGCATTCTCAAAAGCTTTGTCTTCTTCTCTGCTCCAAGTAATTGCACTTGCCATGTTCATTTCACAATGTCTTTCAAAAAAAAAAAAAAAAAAAAAGGGTTCAATGAATCAAATCGGAAATGATAATAGTGAAAAAATGTAAAATGGGTGGTGCATTCAAATTTTCTTGTTATTTGGGCCTGTTTTTATTAGAAGAAAATAATAATTATAAAAAATAATAATTACAAAAAAGGGAGTGCGTAGGATAAAGAAGAAGGAAAACACATGGTGCGTAGGATAAGGAAGTGGGGGTAGGGCATCAAACTATCAATTGAAGAGGACCACTTTGTAATTGTATTGACTTATATGGGTAATTTTTCATATTGATTTCATACTATCAATAATAGTATACCATCAACAGCCTTAGTGTAAGAAATTTCTCTTGAAAAGAGGTTCAGGTTTAAATTTTTTATTTATTTATTAATATATAATTCATTAAAAATAAATATAATTTGTTTTTATATCTTTTAACACTAATCACAAATCATCACACAGTTCTTATAAAACTAATCTAATAATATGATAACCATTAAAAGTATATTGAGATTAGATTAACAAGCAGTTGTTTTTTGGATAATTTAATTTTGGTTATGGTTGAATTTATGAAATTATTAATTCGGTAAATTTCTATACTGTGTGCTTAGTGAGTTTTGTTTAAAACTGTGAAGGTGTAAGGAACAAAGAAAAACCCAATGATTCATGGCTGGTTGTCACGCGCTCTAGAGAGAAGTGGAGAGAGCAGTAGTTTTGTAATGGAATAGATTATCTGAAGACGTGGCTTAATTTCCATTGCAAGTTATGGGTAGAATAAGTCTCCTTGGCTTCTTCTTCTATCATCTATTCATTCGTTTCTGCTATGGGATTTTTTTCCCCTAAAATAATATTCCTGAATTCTTTTGACTTGCCATCACTACAATACAAACAACAAATTTGTCATTTGATGATTTAAATCAACTTCTTCATTTATTCCTTTTCTTTCTTTTTTTTTTTTAATGGAGAAGAAAGTTCTTTTCTTTAATAAATCTAGCAATTCATATTTCAATTCTAAAGTTTAAACTAAGAATATGTTTAGTCAGTGAATTTAAAATTGAAATTAAAAACTTTAATTTTAATTTTAATTCTTTAAAATTAAAATTATATTAATATTTTAATTTTAATATTTACATCACACGAAATTAAAATTTCATAAAAAATGATGTTTGATGATAATAGAGGTGATGGAGATGTACCATGGATGCTGACAGTAACAGTGAGAATTGTGGCAGTGGATATGTACTACTATCATCGGTATTAAGAATGATATTGATGGGTATAATATTATAATTTTTAAGAGTTAAATTAAGAATTATAAAATTATTTTTTTAATTAAATTATAATTTACTTTTAAGTGTGGTACCAAAGGAAGAAATTAAAATTGAATCATTCAATTCGAATTTCAATTTTAAACTGACTAAACCGGCCACTGCCCAAATTCACCCTAAGAAATATTTGATAGATTAGGTGTATTCTCTTCTTACTAGATGAACGTATATATTTAATATAGAAAAGTCTTTTTCTTAGAATATATGATAAATTATTTTTAATTTTTTTTTAAGAGAAAGGAGACTCAAACTTAAACAATTAATGTCAGATTAAGCATGACATTTTAAAAGATTTTGAATTAAATAATTATAAGACTTATGGCAGTTCTCCTGATGACACAACTATATAAGAGATGCATCAGATAGTACATCAGAAAAATTCAGTAGTATCAGCCTCAACTATCGTTCTCATTTTGCAGATTATATTGACAATTTATATAATGGATAAGACTGCTTTGTTGTCCAATTTAATATGAATCTTCCTTTCCCTTATCAGTAGCAATTCAATTTTTCAACAGAAAAGAACTGATAGTACAGGTCATACTTGAAAAATAATAAGATAATTCAACAAAATTGACTTCGCTTAGCCTTAGAGAGTATTTCATGAAATTTTGCTTTTAAATGCTCCCATAAACTTCTTCTACCTCTAAAATTATCACTGTTGGGTGAAAAACAAATTAAATGACTGGCACATTTTCTACTGGCAATTTTCTTGACAAGCACAATTACCACCACAAGTCAGACTAAAAAAGTTGGGAAGTAAAAAAATCTACAGGTGGGTATTCTGCCCCGCACATTGACAGCTTACAGACTGTAATTCAGAAACAAAAACAACATCAGTCATCATGTTTCATTGGATATTCAAAGACTAAGTTTTGAACAATCCAATCTGTTTGTAGGATTGTAAAATAAAGAAGGTGATATCAAGTGCATAAGCCGTTTGTCGTTCTCACTCATCTGGAATATAAGTTAAAACAAGGAAAATGCTCAGTAAAATGGATGAAGCTACTAAGGAAGGATAGAAATATTGTTAACTTAAATTAGTCTCACCAAACAGAAGAATTATGCCCGAAGTGGAGAAATTATCTCCAGTCCTGTGATTGAAGGTCATGATAATTACAAGCTGTGTCATCCTTCAGAAGCGTGAAAAAGAACCACACAACCATGTCTGACTAGTTCCTACCCACGTTTTGTTTACTATCTGGGTGAAGTGGAAGGTACAACCCCAATTTCTAAGGATGGGTGGCCTGGAAGTTTTCTTGGTTCTGGACTTCCTTGTAGAAGGGCCGCTCTTTCAGGGTTCATGAGTAGAAGCTGCTGCATGTCTTTGGGAAGGACATTGAACACTACCTGAATATCTTTCTTCAGTTTCTGGCAAGTTGCTGCAGATTCTGCATTAGCCCTTCCAGATTGCTGGAGCTGAAGATTCCATTAATGAAAAGATTAAAATTTCACTTTATTTATTAACATGAACATAGAAAACAATTTCACTATTATCCATTTACATGAACTTAGAAATGCATTTGGATGTTTGCATGCGTGTGACTAGAGGTCTATTCATTCATTTGGATCATTTACATATGCATTATAATTTTAAACTGCAATCTCATTTGGAATTGGGATAACCATGGATGTGACATACAATCACATCCATCAAAGTCCATTTTTGGAATACAAATGCATTAAAGCATAGATTTGCACAATTTTAAGACTGAAATTAAGTAAATGCAACTAATGTTTTCTGCATACAATAATGCAATATTTATGACTCACGCTCATCATAAACAAAGAATAATAACATTCAACTTCTAATTCTAACTATGCCATATCACCAAAAAAGGAGCATCATGATTCAAAAAATAGTTTGCTAAAACATGTTTAACTTGTATTCTGCAAATTAAAGGGGAAAAAAAAAGATGACAGAGAGGGAAATAGTGAGAAATAACTTAGTGGCCTAGATCTTTATGAAGATCACCGAACAAGGTGGATGAAGGAAAAAAATATCCACATAGCTGATTCCAACCAGTTTGGGTTTAAGGCTTATTTGAGTTGAATAGAGTTCTAGTGAGCTGCAATTTAAATTTTGGCAAGCAGTCTAGTTGGATCTAAGAGATTTGACAATTTTAGTATGAAATGTAGGAGAGGACAGAAATTGAGCAAAAAATCTCATGAGTTTATTGACGTCTGAAAGCTTCAAGGCCTTCAAGCTAATGCAGTAAATGGTCATTACCATTGCATAATGGTTGTTACTTGTTACCTAAGCCTTTTCTTTGTAACAGGAGATAAAAGGCAACAAGACTGTAACATACTTCTTGCAGTGTCGGTTAAGCCAATAAGCCTCTAAATTAAGGAGACTAAAACCAATGGGTGTATGCATGTTCGAAAATCAACAGCACCTTTATTTTAAAAATATATTTTCTGGTTGATATGTCTAATGATAATGATAATAGTAACTTGAAAAGGAACTAGAAATAAAAATTTGTTAGCATGAATCATAAAATGGCTATGGCAATAGTCAAACCAAACGAAGGAGAAACAGGAATGGGAAAGAAACAAGAAAAAAGAGACCACCATGTTAAGCCAAAAATTAAACTACTTGGAAACTTCTGGAGGCCAGATTGGCTTTTACATCATTCACATTCTTTTGCAGCTAAAGCATTGAACACAGAAACCAATCGATTCTAACAGATAATTTCTGCTGGCAGCTGCAAGCATGTGCTTATACCATCAACTTAAAAGCCATGTTTGCCTATGCTTGCTTTTACAGCCAGAGATGTGCAGAATCCAATTAGAACACATTGGCACACATGTACTTTGATGCAAATACATACTTCTACAGATGCATGCATATATGCAAAAAAGTATGTAGTGAATGTGCATCTCCCAATGAGAAATTTAATATCGCATAGTTGTGTCTTATATCCCCCAGTGTTTTAGTCATGACTCTAAAAATATCCAAGGAGTGAGCGGAGAAGAGGGCCCTACCATTAAAATGTTTATCATGTGATGCAGCATACTGTATTCATACTTGGTTAATCATGCTTTCTTCGTAAATAATCAGGAAAATGGGATCCTACTCTGTAATAGGGTGAAACCTCTTTGGTGCTTGCAGTTCTTATTGCAGAAACAGGCATGACAAAATGAGAGACGCTATTATGCAGTTGTTCTGTTAATAATTTTGAGAACTTTAGGGTCTTGGGCTGCAGAAAATCCTTAAAGTTTTAAGAAAGCAGTTGTTTGATGAAAAGTATTGTACCTAAATTATTTTAATTTTGTAAAATTTGTCAAGTAATAAACTTTTTGGAGATCTTCTGGTGTGTATTCTTGTGTATATGGGTGGACCTTCTTTGTTGTGTGAATTAGTGAAGATATTTCTTTCACTTTTCATAGAGAAACAAAAAATTTAAAGCTAGAAAGAAATGTGTCTTGTGTATCTGACAAGGTACAAATAGCACTTACTAGCTCTAGAACATTTCTTGCTACAGATTCCAGAGATTAGGCTTTGAAAAATGAATATCAGAGAAAATAGCAACAATAGCTCAGAATATAAGTGATTTACATAGCTTGGTCTTTGGCTTATGTCCAATGGTTAAAATGATATGAAAATCCTCTACAAACAAAGGGGATATAGCAACGACACTGACAACCCTCATCTCCTTGAATTCTCTCTCTATTTGTCTCTCGCTATCAAAATCTTGCAGAAATTGTGTCCTAATTCAGAACTGTGTAGAACCCTGACTAAACCCACCAACTTTACTTAGCAGGACAGGCTTGGGCCCTTGGACCTCCAATCCTGAGGGAACTCAACTCAACTTAGCATTAATCCAAAATTAATTGCGGTCGGCTATATGGATTCTATGTTTCCACTTTAAACGATTTTAAGCGACGTCTTCTAATAATTCTAATGCCTCATCTCCTCCAAGTTAGTTTAGATCTAACGTTTCATTTCTTTCTCTTTTCTATCATGATATGCTCAACCTTCCTAGCGGGGACCCTCTAGTCTCCGCCTCACGTGCCCAAACCATCATAATTTCTCTTCTCTCATCTTTTCCTCAATTGATGCTACTTCCACTTTATTTCTAATGTTTTTGTTACGTATCTTATCCACTCTGGTATAACCACACATCCATCTTAGCATCCTTATTTTAGCAACACTCATTTTCGATACATGTTCTAATCCAGATAACTGCTTGATGTGATCTATCTCTTCTATTGATAATGCCATTGATTGACAAAAATTCTTTTCCAGAACGCCAGATTTCTCTGTCATTGGTTACCTTATTTCACTCCCCGTCCTTAAGGCACAGGTCTTTAGACCTTTCCCTAGTTGCCTCCAGGTTGCCTCCAGAAATGGGTTTGTTAGTAACAGTGAATTCAGCATTTAAAGACGAAAAAAAAAGGTAAAAAAAGAGGCTTGGAAATCAGGCAAGCCTGCAGAGTTAATCCCGAAAAGTTCATTGATAATACTTTGACATAAGCTTTTCCAATGAAGACCCAGCAGAACTACCAGCACGAAGACCTGACAATTCCAGCAAGATTCTGGCGATAACATGGCAGTATCTTTAAGACTGTTAAGATTCTAGTGGAGTCACTATGAGATTCCACCAAAATTTGGAGAGAAAGAGAGAAAGAGAGGGATTGTTGCAGGCATAATGATTACTTTTGAGCTGTGGCTCCAAAAAAGTATGTTCAAACAAATTTTCAATTTCTGATAATTATCTCTATTCAATGATTATTTAGGCATCCAATTGATATTGAATTAATTATAATGTCATCAAGGAATTACAAAATGAAGTCAAGTACTCATAAAGGTACAGTAGTGGAGTCTGAGGTACAGTAGTGGAGTCTGGGCTCTCTACTGGCAGGATTCTTAAGTGAAGCTATGAATGGTTTCAAAAGTATTAAAAGATTATTAAATGATAAATTTAATATTTCAAATTCTTTAGTTTGAATAATCACTATGACAGAATCAATTTACAAATTCAAACTTAATGTTGAACAAGTCACAGAGACAACCAAACTAGAGTAGTCATAATCAATCCACAAGAAAAGATGCTAGAAAGCACAAATCTATAAAGCAGAAACTTGAAACCCTCAAATATCAAGAAGCAATACACTTAAAAAGGCCGTGAAAGTTCCGTTATTTGCAAGAAATGAACAAAATAAGATCCTCTGCACTCTGCAGTGGGAAAATTGAAAAATAACCAGACTTCTCTGTGAAAAGAGACAATCAAGTTACTTCATCCTGCCTTTTTCCATATTGCCTACTAATCTCAACAGTAAAGAAGAAGCTAATTTATTAAATGCAAGATGAAATGAACTGCTAACCCAAATAATTTGGAAGAAACACAAGAAAGATGCTTGGAATAGAGTATATTATAAACATATATATCATATTATCAATCATTTAACATGTAGAACTACTACCACCACAGTACAAATTTGTGAAAAACCTAAAATCATTCTCCAGTCTGTTGCGGAACATGTTATTAAGAGGTAACTCATTTTTGCAACTCTGTATTGACTTTCAGCAATCATCAAAATAATATTGGAACATGATTTAGATCATTCTTTGACCTCTTCAATGAATAGAAAAGAACTGGCTTAACATGATTCAGAAAATTACATAATGTACCATCTCAAAGACAAAGGTCTCTCAGAGCTAGAAAGTTTTCAAACTATAGTTGCCTTTATTTAGATATTTGTAAGCATGCATGAATTATTAAATAAAAGGTGTAGGGATTAAAATGAAAACAGGGTTTATTTACCGAAATAATATATTATACTGGAATTCAAAGTTAAAAGAACATAAATTTAAAAATATATATATATATATATTTACCTGAATTTCTCCATTCAGATGCCTCTCAATAGCATTGAAGGAATCAATGACTTCCAATTCGGACATTGTAGATAAGAAAAGTTGTATGTCCGTCTTCATTCTTGCTCGCCTCCATAATCTTTGTTGTTCTTGTTCAGCAACAGCACGCCTTCTTTGAAACCACGGCAAAAAGTTGGGTCCTTTTAAAAACCTCCTGAACAGTGATGAAGAGAAACTTACAGGCATTGAAAACTTAAATTGATCTAATCAGATTTAAGGGAACAGAAGAATTTGAACAAATTTGACAAAAGAAATAAAAAAAAATAGAATAGGAAGAAGAAAGAAAATGGATGTATAAGCAAATATTAGTAGTCAACATTCATTACCGGTATAAATCCAACCAATTAGATCTCATCCGCTTTGATAAGAACTTCCCCACACCTCTTGCTGATAAGCTTGCCAAGAATTCATCATTGTTAAATGGAGGGAGAGAAGGAGGGTCAACAAATGGACAGGATCCTTCAGAAGGCGTGTTTACTCTAAAATATGGGCCAAACGGAGCCAAAAAGTTGGTGGTGAGCTCCAAGAAATGCCGTCGCAATATCTCATTGTTAACAACTGACATTGACTCCTCAACCCTTGGTGATATACCAGCATCAATAAGTCTATTCAAAATAGAAGTGTCCGGCTTAGTTGTTGCAGCATAAGTGCTCCAAATGGCTTCCTTATGTTCTGTCATAAGGCAAAGAGGACCATCTCTCCTTAATTTAACAGCATTCAACAAGCTTGAAGGAGAAAACTTCTTCAAAGAAAGCTGCCGAAGACCCGATCCTTCTGGTCTTCCAGGAATTCTGCCAGTAGACCTACCTGAAAAGGGAAGCCTGTTTGAATTTGGAGCAGGGCTTCCAACTGAAACAATGTGGGGAATATTACGAAGTGCTTTGAGGAAAAATAAGTTTGTCACTCCCAAAACGATTGGAGGGAATGTGTCTCCTTCCTGAAGTGAATTCAAATAAGCAAATTCTGGGTCATGGATGGTAAAATATGGCCTAAAATCAACACTACATAATAGTGGTGCCACCAAGCTGACAAGACTTGCAACAGCCTCACTACACTGGGGAGGTGTTGGTCCTATGATAAGAATGGGTTCACCAATAAGTAACAATTCCCATAACACCCAAAGTTGCAATAAAATCCCTCGAAATGTACCAAAAATATCTGAATCATGAAAAAGTCCTTGGGGGACTGATTGATTTGTTGGAAGAAAAGGAGCTATTGAGGAAGTAGACTCTTCAAACATCCCATTTTCCAAGGGCAAGCTATGTGCAGGTGGCAAGTTAACTTTAAGGATGGCATTCCCAATAGGAAGCTCCATGAGCTTAGCAGGTTTAGGAGCAGGCCACATTGAAACATAAGCAGCAATATGCTCAAGAGCTTTCTTACCTATATCAAAATATAAAGGACCCATAATTTGTAACAAAGGTCTAAATACACCAGAGTATGGATTATGAGATAATATCACCACAGATTTTTGTTCCCCACCACGTTTTAGCCGCTCATCATGTCTCTGTCTGTTAAAGACATAACCATACAAGTATTTCAAACCCTTGTCATTTTTCCTAGTCCGTGTTCTTTGAGTTACCTTCTCCCCCGTGGACATTGTAGACACTTCTCTATCATCAATTTCTGTTATCTCAGAAGCAGTCACATTGCTTGGTTCAGAAGCTTTCCGTCTCCGGATACGGAAAAAGAATATGCAATCATGAATGCTTGAACGGTTCTGGTTCTGGGAAACAGAATCTGGAAATGAACTAAAAGCAACATCAAGTTCCTCTTCATTTGTAAGAAGACCAGGTGGGTAGCACTCTTCAATGAGCTGACCTTGTTCAAGGTCAAATCTTATAATGCAAAAAGCAACCACCCATTGCTGTAAAGATTCTGGATCAGCTTTTAAATTAAGCTCTTGTTTAACAGAAAAAGAAGGTGATCGGCTCATTTCTGAGTTATTCAATACCCTTCTTCATCCATCAAAAAAGCCAATTCTCCTTACCTTCAACAATAATTTCCTGTATAATGTTCACTGATTTAACTTGCCTAAGTGGATTACTCCTTGCTTGTTCAGCAACTTTCCATGTCAGTTTCTTCTGGGATTACTCCTAAACAAACGTAATGACGAAATCAAAGCCTACAAAAGGAAACCCACAAATATGCATCACAAAGAACCCCACTTTAAGAGTGTTTTCTACAGCTACTGCAATGTGCTCACTGATAAATGCATGGAAAGGCAAGCAATCGACACTACAAAAAGCTTAAAATTTATCCAAACTCATTTCTAAGCTGATACTTTTAGCTCAGTCAAGTTATTTTTGAGAAACCAACACAACACATAATAGCCGAATCCCAATTACACAATTCCCCTTTTCTGGGTGACCAAACAAAACAGTGCGCATAAGATGCAACAAAAACAGTATTCAAAACAGCGAAAATTGGAGAGAAGATCTAACAATGGGTATATCAGAAACTTACCTGAACTGAAGAACCCAGATTCAGTTATTAAATGAATCAATCTGGATCAGCCAAAAATGGATACCCAATTAGCCAAAGACAAATGGGTCTCCGCTAGAATAAAAGAAATTAGAAGAAAATGGAGATCTTGTCAGCTTACTCAGAAATTGCAGGAATTGCAGAGAGTTTATGTGTGATTATGGAGTAACTAAATCTGATGTAGATGCGTTAATGATTTTGCTTAATTATCTATTTGTGGGTTTTTGTTTTAAACAAAAATGTAATTTCTGGGTCATTACAGAGAAATTACAAATCTGCAAGTATGTGTTAATTAAGGTCTCTTTCAATCTCAGATAATATATTTTGAGCTCTTTCCATATCCAGTAATTGTTAGGGAACATGTTATTTCGCCCTTTTTTAAGATTAATTTACAAAAACAGCGACCTAAAAGAAAATTAATATTACAAATAGATCCAATTAGGCCTAATTATAAAAAAAAAAAAAAAGGATTTTTTTTTAAAATGCCCAAAAAAAATAAAAAAATATTTCATTTTTATTGTTAGAAAAAAAATTTCAAAAATACTACATAATTAAAAAATATTTTTTAAAAAATATTACATATTTAAAAATATTTTTTCAAAAATATAATATATACCAAACATATACTAAATATATATTATAAATATATCAAAGATATACAAAAATATAGTAAAAATAAAAAAAAAATCATAAAATTGAAAAAAAAAATAAAAAAATAATATATTTGTGAAATATTCCCTAAAAAAATCCAAAATTTTATACAAAATTTTTAATTCTATATTTTTTTAATTTAATTACAATTATATTAAAAAAATCAAAATTAAAATTATATAATTTTATCCCTACCTGTAGATATTCAACCCTCCCCGATCTAAATGAGAGGATAATACTTGTCTCATTTAATAAATAAGGCGAAACGGATTTTTTATTTTGTACTAATGTCGGATTCGAATAATGATAATGTCCGCTCTTAATTCGATTTGATTATATATATTTTATATATTTTTATTTTCTGATATTTTATTTATATATAATTTATATTTTTTAATTTATAATTTTTTATGTTGAACATAAATTATATTATATGAATATTTGAAAAAAAAAATATAAATAAATATTTATTTATTTATTTTTAAAGAAAAATAAAAAAATATATAAATGAGTATTGGTCGATTCAATCCGATCCATTATCCGAGCCGACTTGACTTGAAATAAGGTGGGTGGCAGAGCGAATATTTCTATTTTTAAATAGGTCATATTCGAGTTCTACAAAATCTGTCCCAAACCCAACCGTTACCATCTCTATTTCCATTTCACTAGGGGTGGAAATCAAATTGATTAAATGGATCAAACCGATTAAATTAAACTAAAATCAATGATTTCACAAATTATTTTTCGTTTTGATTTGAAAAGTAGAACAAACTAAAAATTTACTTTGATTTGCGGTTTAACTTTTATCTATTTTAAATCAAACCAAATCTAAGTTATATAGAGAGAGAGAGAGTTTTTCTATTATTACAATTAAATATATTTGATTTTAGTTTATATATAATCACATTTTTTTAATTTAATATTAATTTAAAATTAAAAAATAAAGACTATTCATAAAAATTAACTAAAGATAAATAATAAAAAATTAATTTTTGAGAAAAAATATAAGTTTCAGGAGTGTTAATTAATGAAATAAATAAAATTTGCATTGTATATTAAATTATTTTTGAAAATTTTTTATCATCGATAATTTATCAATTTTTTTTAAATTTATAATAAAATAATAATGATTTATAAAAAATATCTTTGGTTTGAAACCGATAAATAAAAAATAATCAAATCAAACCAAATAAAATTTAAATCGACGATTTAATTATAATGATATTTGATTTTATTTAAAAAAATTTCAAATCAAAAAATTTAATTTAGCTTAATAATAATTCTTTAAATTAATCAAATCAAACTGATATCACCTCTACATTTTACCACCATCATCCTTTAAATTTCATTTATTTTCTTAAAGTTATGAATGGTATATGGTGATAAAATTATATTAAATTATTATTATTTTTTTAAATTTTATTTATTTATATTTATTATATTAGATATAAAGATAGTAAGATTTTGTGATATAATGTCATATTATATAAAAGGATTAAGATAAATATATTTTTTATAAAATAAATGATAATTAAATTATATGATAAAATGTACACATGCTTTTCAAAAATAGTATTACTAAAAAAGGCTAATAATAACAAAAGATCCAAAAAAATTTGTTATCATTTGTTATAGTGATTATTATTATGAGTATTATATTTATAAATTTTTATCAAAATTTATAATTTATAATTTATATTTCTTTTATTTATTTAGTTAAGAATTGGATAGTGATACAAATTACTTTGCGTAATCTATGAAATAATATAAATTAGCTCAATTCACAAATCTTAGTCAGTGATAATATTGTAAAAATTTAATATTTTATATATTGAATTATTAAAATTAAAAATTCATAATAAAATTATAAAAAATATAAAATTTAAATGTATATATATTTATTTATTTCTAATATAGATATTAGGGGTGTGTTGACGCCAACCAAATATATTAAATTATTATAAATATGTATTTACTTCCTATATTTTAAAGTAGAATTTAACTTCCTGTTTTATTATTTTTTTCTTGTATAGTAAAATTCTTAATTAGAACGAGACAGTTGAAATCTATATATATATATATATAATATTAGAATAATTTCATTATTTGTAACTCACTAAATTATTAATTATTTTTTTAGAATTAACAGGGAGAAGACAAGATGTCAAAGAATGTTGCTTTGTATGTTATAATGAGTGTGATTGTAACCTTTCTTCTTTGCACTTTTTTATGGCATCTGTATAATGGTTTGAAGAAAAACAGAGCAGACAAAAACGTTTCCATGGTTTGAAGAAAAACACTACAAAAACGTATTATTCTCAGCTGGTGGAAACTCACTTACATTGAAAGTCAGCCCAAATTGGACTCCGCCTTTTCAACTTGAAGCCTTGTCTCTTGGATCTTGGCATTTAGGACCAGAATTTCCTCTCTGGCTTCGTTCCCAGAAGTACTTAGCAAGTCTAGACCTGTCTAACTCAAGTATTGTTACCATTCCCAATTGGTTTTGGAATTAGTCTTCAAAACTTATCTACTTGAATCTTTCAGCTAACAAAATACATGGACAAATTCCAGATTTAACTCCAAGTCAGGGTCGTTTATTCTCTCATTTTTATCAACGAACCATTATTGATCTGAGTTTCAATCGCTTTAGTGGACATTTGCCTCGTGTCCTCTCTGATATCAATTTACTAGATCTTTCCGGCAATTTATTTTTCGGATCTATATCTCACTTCTTGTGCTCACTTCCTCAAATGAACGAGTCTATAAGAAAAAATTCTGAAGTTCAATTCATGGACAAAGGGTCAATGAACATGAGATTTCTAGCTCTTGGAACAAACCAATTATTTGGAAAGATCCCAAACTGTTGGAGGAAGTGGGAATACTTGGAAGCCATAGATTTGAGTAATAATAATTTCAGTGGGAGCATTCCAAGCTCAATGGGAGATTTGAATTTTCTTCAATCGCTGCACTTGCGCGGCAACAGTCTTTCAGGAGAGATACCCTCGTCTCTTAGAAATTGTATAAATTTAGTAGCAATTGATTTTGGTGAAAATCAATTTGATGGAAAAATTCCAAAATGGATTGGTACACATCTCTCTATATTGAAGATTCTGAACCTCAGATCAAACAAATTCCATAGTTCTATCCCTCGGGAACTTTGTCACTTAACAGATCTGGGAGTCTTGGACTTGGCTCATAATAAGCTCTCTGGTTCTATACCAAAATGTATCAGCAATTTGAGCGCAATGATCACAGCATCAAATGATTCAGATTACTTGTGGTCAAATCTTATTTATCGATATATTTTAGAGAAAGAAAAACTTGTGACGAAAGGTCAAATGCTGGAATACACCAAAAATCTTGACCAAGTAAGAATTTTGGATATCTCCAATAATCTTTTATCTGGAGAGATACCAGTGGAAGTCACAAGTCTTATCCGATTGCAAACATTGAATTTGTCAAACAATGTTTTGACAGGAAAAATTCCTCAACACATAGGTGATATGAACAAATTGGAATCTCTAGATTTATCAGGAAATTCACTCAAAGGCCAAATTCCTCAAAGCATCTCTGCATTAAGTTTCTTAAGCCACCTTAACTTGTCGAATAACAAGTTAAAAGGAAGAATTCCTTCAAGCACTCAAATTGACGGCTTTAATGCATCCTGTTTTACTGGCAATCAACTTTGTGGGCCTCCACTGAATGACAGTTGCGATGAAAGAGATGTGCCTGAAGACAAAGGAAATAGAGGAAGAGGACAAGATGAAAATGATGATCAAAAGTTGTTTTGGAGTACAGTGGCATATGGATTTGTGGTTGGTTTTTGGTGTGTAATTGGTCCTATTGCGTTTAACAGAAAAAGGAGGATTGCTTATTTTCGGTTTCTGGATCGGTTGTGGCAGAAAGTTAATATGTATGTGAATTGATAGTATGGTATTGTGCTTACTGATGTACGGTTTTCGTTTTTCTTTTGGATAATAATAACCTTGCAATGAATGTGTACCCTCTCCTTAGCTAAGGAGCTTTTTATTGTCTTACTGCGTTATAGGCTTCTTGATGCGAGGCTTGGAGCATCTTTACTTAAAACTTGTTCACTTTTTTTTTTTTCTTTTGTATATTTTCTAATATAACAAATAAATCATTATAATTAAGTTATTAATTTCCTTCATTAGTGAATTATTAAAATAATTTGTCCACTTCAATCCATTCAAATGAATGATTAATTAAAAATTAAAATAAATAATAATAAAATATTAATTTATCTACTTTTTATGATATTATTATTCAAATTTGATAGTATTTTTTATAATTATTAAAAATATAAAATATTAATTAAGCTTAAAATTATTTTTAAGTAAATTTCTAATTTAATATATATAAAACTTCGATCAAAATTTAATATATATAAAAAATTCGATCATTTAAGCATGTTTAAATAATATAAATCAAATAGGGGAATGAATTCAGATTAATTATAATAGATAGATTTCAATAATATTTAAAATATTTTTTTGCAATATAAATGTTAAATGAATTATAATATGGGTAAGAAAATTTTCACAATATCTTATTTTTTTACAATTTCTAATGGATTTTCTCTCTTAAAAATTTAAGGATCAATGATTTTCAAGGTCCAGCACTTTCTCTAAAGCACTTGGATCTATCTAATGCCAATTTGAGTTCCTCAATACCCGACTGGTTATTTAATTTCACAAGTCTCGAATTCCTTAGCCATTTTTGAACTAAAATGCAAGCAAACATCTCAGAAGCCATTCAGAACTTGAATTCTTT
>CANXYC011327037.1:0-11209 GCA_948193065.1 Aleurites moluccanus
TTAAACATCAAGACACAAAACATCATTTAGGTTTTCCACATTCGGCCAAAGTAACCTTTCTTTCAAATGAATTTCTTTCTATTATTTAACCATTAATTCATTACATATATATCAACTACACTTCATTCCATCATTTAAACCCATTAAAATCATCAAACTATCAAACCATTTTAAGCTCCTCACATTCGGCCTAGCTTGAATTCCATCCAAGTCAATTTGTTTCAATCATTTAACCATCAATTCATGTTATACACATCAAATAAACAACATTTGAACAAAATAATCCATCAAAACAACACTTTGATTCAAAGTTCTTTCTATTAGGGTTTCAATCCAACTTTTTAAATTCCAACCATTCAAAACATGTTTTAATCACTAATAAACATCAAATAACATCTTAAGAACATAATTGAATCAAAAGAATTCCAAAATCCACAACTTACCAAAAATTCTTCAAAATCTTCAATGGATTAATTTGTTACTTTTTCTAGTTTTTCCTTTGAATCTATGGTTATATTTGTATTTAGGATGATGGAATTAACATGTTTCCATCAAAAAATAAAAGAAAACAATAAGTTTAGGTGGAAATCTAAAGTGGCCGAAAATGGTGGAGAGGAAAGAGAAAAGTTGCTGCAATTTTTTGGCTAAGGAAGATGATGAACAATGAAGGGGTGGGAAAAATCAAGTTAAATATCAAAGGAATAATCCTATGCTTTAGATTTATGGTAGAATGGTGAAACCTAGCTATCCAACCATCCATTTCTTCATCTTTTCATCCAATGGTTAGATTTAATCAAGCCTAAAATGATACCATAAGGTTGCATACACTATATAAGTCTATATTCCAAGGGAAAAGACCAAACTGCCCTTAGTTCAAATGAAGCACCTCAATCAAGCAGCTTGCATGGAACTATTTTCAACCGGGTTTAATTCTACAATAATTATTCAAATAAACTTAATAATATCATTTTCATGTCCTTAAATCTTTTCTACCTTCAAATATAGTGTTAATTCCATAAAAATTCGAAGCGGGTGTGAAATGACCATTTTGCCCCCAGTTCACCAAAAACTCAAAATTACTTGATTTTGTCTTAACAGCCTTTAAACCACTTCTATGCATAAAATCACTTCATATAACATGCATATCTATCAATTTCATGTATAAACACATAATATTCACAAGTTCAAATTAAAGAAAAAAATTTCCCCCTAAGTTTCCCCTTTTTAAGGTTCAAGTTAGGTTTAGGCTAAGGTGTTACAAATTAAGCAGAGAATTGAAAGAATTGAACTAAGGAAGATAAAGATGAACAAGGATTTTTAAGGATTATGGAATCTATTTTAGACAGTAACTTGTAGCTTTAATTCCATAAATTTAATGAATGAATTTGAGGATATTCAAAACATGAAAGTTGTAGATAATTATGTTCATTATATTTTTGTAAAAGAAATTTGTAAAATTAAATTGAGAAAAGAGTTATTAAGCAAAAACCGTGACTGAATCAGATGCAGGATTTCAGAAAAATTCTACTGTATTTTTTATTATAAAGAACATTAGAGATAGAATTAAGAGAAGTATTCAACATGAAAATTATTCATTTATGTCTTATCTAGAGACTATAAAAGAGTTTTTCAATTGGATTTGTAGTTTAAGAGATATTAAACCATAAGTGCAATATGCTCGAATTGACTGATTAACAAAACATAGGTTAGAGAATTCTATTGATATAAGGATCTTAGATTCTGAATTAGGAAAAGTGGTAAACATAAGAAATATTCATTTATATGTTAACCAAATGAATGTAAAATATTTTTGCAATTGGATGAACACGAAATTAATTATAATCATGGTAATGGAGTCTGTTTGGATAGAGATTGCAAGATAGTAGATTAATTTTGAAAAATCACTAATAATTGTACAACGATCCAAATAAACTGAAATTTGAATATGTTATAAAAATACATATATAGTTTAAGAAGAAATTAGAATTAAAATAATTGGATAAGTGTAGATTGAGTTATAAGCAAAAGAACAGAGTCTGCCTATGTGTAAATTGTAGGGCAGCAGTGTTGACAGCAGAGTTAATTTCAAAGGATCAACATAAATTGTGTAATGGTGGATTAATGTGAATTTTGGATATGTTAGAGTTTGAAATTTCTAGTTTAATTATGAAAAATAATTGAAGCAATTGGATAAGTATAGAGAGAGATATAGAAAACGGAACATAGGCTGCCAGTGAGGGTTTTATATAGGCAAAATCTAGAAATTGGGAATTTTTAGAAAATTCTTTAATGTGTAATTAATGTAATTTCATGTTAGTTAGTATCTAAATTAGAATTAATTGAATAGTTAGAGTCAAGAATGAGTAAAAGATAGTGAAGAGTATCACAAGTGCTAAAGTAATGGACCAAAGAAAGAGGAAATAGAAAACAGTGAAGTGCTCAATGAGGTGAGTTACTTATACATCATTTACTCTTGTTCATTGTCTTAATGTGATCTATTGTAACCATATGTTATTGATCTTTATTTGACCGAATGCCTTATTGATAATTGATCATGATTGTTCTCTATAGTTTCGGACCTAAATTGATCTACTTCCTTTGATTTGCAATTAAAATCAAATTACCTATTGAATTGTTTCCATTAAGTATTTGCTTCATGAAATTGAGCCTTATTGAATTTGTTCTATAAGCCCTAAAGTAATGCACACCAAATGTTGACTAGATCCAATATTGAATGTTTTTGAATGACCACCGTTGCACTTGACTGATTATTGAATATATTGTTCATTGTTGTATTGTTTATGAACCTATACCATATTCACTAAACTATAGTGTCCTTGACTAATTAATGAGCAACCACTGAAAGTGTATTGTACTATAATGTTACCAATGATTGATGGATACTGCTAATGAACTGATATTGAAGCCCATTGGCTTATCACATATATGGACTCGATAGAGCTACCACACTAACGGGGTAGTGGGTAAATACCATCGGCATTATGCATAATGGACTTTTTATATTATTTACCCTAGCTAGGAAAGGACCTATCCTAGCCATAAGGTCTGGCCTACCTTATGTAATTTATAAATGTGATATAAAAAAGTTAAATGTAAAAGGTGTTCAAGGCCCTTTATCTGTCATTTACACGTCTTTACATGTATATATGTGTTACTGTTGCCAAATTGTTCAGTGACACCATTCTTTGATATCCATTGCTTTTACATATGAACATGATACCAAGAATTTGATCACCCAATGTTGTTCATTATTGATACCCAATCCTTTCACCCAAGGCATTTGGTGTGCAAAGTGCTTATATCTAAAATATAACATTGACACCTATTTTACTTGTTCTTCTTAATCATTGTTATTTAATTAACTTGATAACCCTTTCATTTGCTCCTTCATTGCTACCCATTTAATGTATATGTTTAATGATGTATAATTAGCTCACTGAGTATTGTTATACTCACCTCATAATTATGTATTATTTTACAGGAACAGATAGTATAAGCTACATTCTAATTCACTTCTTCCTCCGACTTGGGATATCAAAGAGTCTATGGTAATTGTTATATCTTATCAAGTAAAAAGGTAAACTCTTTAGAACTCCATGGTATTATATATAGATAAGTAAATAGTGCATAGGGTACTATGTATACAATCAAACTGATTAACATGTTATAAGCATAATAAGGTTTAGAAATAAGCAAAATGACAGAAGCACATGGTTAATAAGATAAGTATTATGAGATTATGACTGAAACATAATATGTATGTTTAGGAATAAGATATTGAATTGAATGTAATACAAATGAACTGGAAAAGGAATTGAAGTAAGGGCTATAAAAATATCATTGAACTGTGAAGACCAAGGGTATATAATGGAAAAGAAAAAAAAATGGAATAAAATATGTTATACAGGTTATGAAAATTGATAAATAATTAACTGAATTTGACATGTTAATGGGTTCTACGGGTATCTGGTGACCTTAGGTTTACCCGTGCCCTAGGACCGTCATGTCCCAAAAGTGGGATGTGACCATTTCTTACCATTAGAAATGAATAAATTGATAATTAAATATGAATATATTAGCATTTGGGTGGACATATGCAATTGTAGAATGAAAGCTAAAGGAAATAGAATTATGTAAAAAACTAACTTTTGAACTAGATGTATTTAATTCAAACTAAGCTTAGGAATGAGTTATTTGTGTTAATTTAACTCTAAAACATATGAAATTTGGATTGTAGAAGCAAAGGACAAAGGAAAAGGTGATGGTGATGATGATAGAGAACATATACGCCTATTTTAGAAAATAAGGCTTTAATATGATTTTAGTCCAAATAATTATCAAGGTGAGATATATTTATATTATTTTGCATAAAAATAAGTTTGGTTAATTTTTAAACCCCTTTCCCCTTTTTGTCCTTCCTTAGCCGAATGGGTATGCCCATTTTCTTGGATTTATTTTGTTCCTTTTTCTATGATATAATCCTTAATTATTCCTTTGTTGTTAATTGAATTAATAGCCTAATATGTTCATTGTTATATAAGCTTGCTTTGTGATACTTGAACTAATTTAATTATACCTATAAACCTTATTTTAATTAATTTAAAGTTGTGCCCATCACTGGTTTGATTAAATGCTTAAATAAAATCAATATTGAATCCACCAAGTGTTTAACCTATTATCTAATGCCCTTTGATTTTTTGACTTCAATGATGATAAGTCCTAATTTAACTTAATAACAATGTTATATATTTTCACAAAATTATTATTGTTTGAATACTAGTATTTTGTAAACCAATAACCTAAAGAGTTTATTGATACCTTACTTGATATAACATATTTATATTGATACCATTGATGCCAAATTTGAACTTTATGTGCCATTAGATCACTTTGAATTAATTACCTGAAAACATGACAAAACTACCTTCCGATGGGGGTAATGGGTGAGAACCATCGACAATGTGCACATTAATTAATTATTAACCCTAGATAGGAAGGGTTAAGTCCTAGCCATAAGGTCTTATCAATCTTGTGTTATTTTCAAAAGCTTAAGCTACTGTGAATGTAGTTAATGGGATTTATACGAGTACGCGACCCTATGTCTATTATGTTTCATCTCCATTTTAGAATGCCTATTCTTTGATTATGAGACCTAAACTTTATTTATTATCTATTCGATCTTCATTACCCTACATATGAACATTTGGTGGACTACATATTTTGTACCTAGTCCTTTTTGCTTAATAGTATATTTATAATTGACTAAGTAGTAATACTCGCCTCTTAGTTGTTTAAAATTTTTAGGTTAGGAGTAGATAGTAGCAGTTCCTAAGGCTTTCCTTCTTCTTCAGAGGAACCAAATTCCTTTTTGCTATGTAAATATTATAAACATTGTTTCTTTTGTAATCTTATAGTATCTCCATGGTTAAACTAGATTAGTTAGTAGTTTATGTGTATAATATGTAGATAAATAATGTAAATTAATTAATTAGCATATTATGGATTATATAATTAAATGTCTAATGATGGGTTGAATTATGAGAATTATGTGTTGGAATTGAGATGGGGATGGAATATGGAAACATATGGTTAATGAGTTTACAGTAGGGATTCTACGGGCATTGGTTGTGTAGGCGGGTTCCACACCCTAGGACAGTCATGTTCCATTTTTGGGACGTGAAAAAGGTGGTATCAGAGCTTAGGTTTACAAGTATATTAAATAAGCATATAATATTAGGATATAGGTAAACCATGGAGCATAAGATTTCCATTTCATCATTTGCAGTATTTGTCATATATGTGTTTATTCTGTGTTATCCGTTACGTGATAATTTTCGTGTTTCTTTCTTATAGTGATCAAATATGATACCCAAAGGTAGACCCCGTGGTAGAAGTTGACATAGAGGTAGAGGTAGAGTAGAGATGCCTAGATAAGAACCTAAAATAGCATCTAATGAATCTTTGGTGTGAGAAGAAGTAAGGGAACCACCTCAAAGACAAAGACGAGTACAAGAACTAGGGATAGAATAACTAGTAGGGGAAGGAAATATAGAAGCATTATTGAGGGAAATTCAAGCCCTAATGAGGGAAAATGAAGAGCTGAGAAAGGCAAGACAGGAACCCCCACCAGTACCAATCACTTATAGCAGTACCTTCACATGTTCAACCTGTAGTTACACCAATGGAAGTAACAACTATACTAGAGTGGTGACGAGCTATTGATGAAAGAGGTGTTATAATGTTTAGTTTTCTGAAGTTGGGGTTACTAGAATTTAAAAGGAAATCTACCGAAGATCCTAGTGAATTTTTGAAACAAGTGGAGAAGGTAGTCAGCATATTCCCCTGTTCTGATGCTAGGGCCATAAAGCTGGTAGGTTTATTGCTAAAAGAAAATGTTTGGTGGTGGTTTGTCACTCATATTGGAATAAACTATATAGTGATGCACACCCAACATGGGAAAAGTTTCGGAGGGCATTAATTGATGAATTTTTAACTGAAGGGGTATGAAGCAGTAGATTAATTCAGTTTAAGCAGTTGAACGAGGAATATGAGTGTGTCAGAATATGCCGATGAGTTCATTCTATTGAGTAAATATGCCACCAGAATAACACCAATTGAAGCATATTTGATTGATAGATTCTGACGTGGGTTACATGCTTCTCTTCATAGTGCCCTAGTAGCTATGGAATTTACTTCACTGATAAAATTAATTAATAAGGCGATACAGATTGAGACAAGATATAAAGAAGAAAGAGAACAGAGAAGGAAGAACATAATAGATAGACAGCAGAAGAAGAGAGAAGCCAGTTCTCATATCAGACCACCAAAAATTAGAGCTAGAACCAGTCAGAGTTAACCTTAAGGGGGACAGAGATGAGGACAGAATAGAAACACTACATAATTAGCTACTCAAGATTTTCTTATGGTATTATGAGATCAACACTGCCAGCATTGAATCTTTCAACATGTGCTACCTATGGCAGAAAATACAGTGAAGAGTGCAGATTACAGACGGGTGTTTGTCTAAAATGTGGCCAGCAGTGCCATTTCATCAGAAATTGCACTATGTGTAGCGATAGACCAACTACCACTACTGCTTCTCAACCTACCATACAAATGGGTCAAAATGAGAACAAAGGATCAGAAGGTAGAGGTAGACGTCAAAGTCAGAGGTGAGTATTAATCAGCCTCCAATAGGACGAGGTCAAGGCAAGGTGTTTGCAATAATTTCACAAGAAGCACTGAAGTCAAACACTACGGTGATAGGTATGGTTTCTCTTTAACATGTGTCTACATAAGTATTATTTGATTCCGGTGCTATGCATTTATTTGTTTCACCATGCTTTGCTAATAAACTGGGTAAAGAGAAACAATTAATGTGTATACCCTCAGAAATAACCATTTATATGGGTGAGAGTGTAGATGTGCAATCTGTATATAAGGGGTGTGAAGTTGAGATCGAGGGTAGGAAATTATTAGTAGACCTTGTAGAATTACCAGGGCTTGAACTTGACGTAATATTGGGTATAGATTGGTTAAAAGATCATCATGCAGTTATTGACTGTTGTGGGAAAAAGATAGAATTTCAACCGAAGGGACAAGATAAATTTATGTATTAGGGTGATAAATGTGATACTTGAACCAAATTAATATTAGTCATTGGATCACAATGACTTCTAAGAAAGGGTTGTATGGCATATTCGGCTAGTGTGGTGGATACCAGTGCAATTCCTAAAGGGATAGATCAAATCCCAATTGTTAATGAGTTCCCTAATATTTTTCTTGAGGATTTTCCTGGGTTACTGCCAGAAAGGGAGATAGAGTTTAAGATAGATATTTATCCTAGCACAGATTCTATATCAATACCCCCTTATCGAATGGCTCCTTCGAAATTGAAATAATTAAAAGTGCAGTTGCAAAAACTGTTAGATAAGGGGTTTATTCATCCGAGTAGTTCACCCTGGAGTGCACCAGTATTATTTGTGAAAAAGAAAGATGGATCACTTCGAATGTGCATTGACTATCGGCAGTTGAATAAAGTGACCATCAAGAATAAATATATGTTATCTCAAATAGATGACCTATTTGATCAGTTGCAAGGTGTTTGTTACTTCTCTAAGATTGACATTAGATTGAGATATCATCAATTGAGAATCTGAAAATAGGATGTGCGGAAGACTGCATTCCGGACCCCATTCTCCTTCATTCCTCCAACATAGAAATTGATTCAATCTTTTTTATCCAATCAAATGATGAGTTTTGCTATGTCTTGAACCTCAAGGACTTTGTAGAGGAAATTGATGCAATAACTCAGAATGGGAGACTCTATCAACCAAGCCCATCAGTCCAACAACCCATCCAACATATTTCCCCTCCTATGGAAAAAATTAATAATGAGCCTGATGAGGATGCTATCCTTAAGCAATTACAGAAAATTCAAGCCAGCATCTCCATTTGGAGCCTCATCTAATCATCTTTCCCACATCGCTAAAATCTTTGCAAGGTGTTGAACCATTGTCAAACCTCAGGCGATATTTCTCCGGAAACCTTAGTTGCTTCACTCACTAACTCAACCAAGGTTGCTTTTATCTCATTAACTGACCATGATCTACCCAAAGGAGGAGAAAACCATAACCATGCTTTATACATAACTATGATGACCCAAGGAAAGATAGTCCCAATGGTTTTAGTTGATATTGGGTCAGCTCTGAATGTGTGCCCGCTAAAAGTTGCAAGTTGCTTGGGCCTAAAAGCCGCAAATTTCACCCCCTTCGATCAGATTATGCGGACATATGATAACACTAAGAGGGAAGTCTTAGGTATGGCTACTTTCATTGTAACAATTAGAACCATAACTGCTCCTGTCCATTTCCAAGTAATTAATGTACCTGCATGTTTCAATCTCCTCCTTAAAAGATCATGGATTCATAAGGCAAAAGTCATCCCATCCTTCTTGCATCAAAAGCTTAAAATTCCTAGCGGGACTGTTGTCATTATCAAAGGTGATATGCAGGGGAAGAGTGAAGTTCCCAACTTTGCTCCCATTCTGGGAATCCAGCCAGAACCGAATAGTGTGTCATTGTTAGGTTTCTTCTTTGACACCATTCATTTTATTGAGTAAGAAGAAGGTAAAGAGTTAGTCCCTTTTGATTTTGATCCTTTCAATAATTTAGTTGTGGCTAACATCTTGAAGAAAATGAATTATTTTCCTGATCTAGGTCTTGGGAGGAAGCAACAGGGGATAACATTTTTCAAAGAATATGCAATAGCCAACCCATCTTTTGGGCTTGGCTATGAGCCCACTAAAGAGGATTTGAAGGTGATTTGAGGCTAAAAAAAAAGGCGAGACCTTTGATTGGCAGATACACCCCTATTTCAAAACCTTGAATGGGTATTTTGTAAAGGATGGAAAAGACTTTCCTTATTGCAATTTTTTTTGAACCATGGTATTGCCCTGTAACTAAGAAACTAATTCTGGGCTTTGAAATCTTCTTTGATGTCAAGCTCAGTTTAGAAGACTGTGAACCCATCTACTTGTTGGAAAAAGATTGGGAGGAAAACATAGAGGCTTTTATCTTTGTGCAAGTCCTCATAATTGAAAGAAAAATGGAATCAGACCCCACCAAGTTCATCCATCCAACATTGAGTGCACCCAACAACTGGCATATTGAGAAGCTTTCTAGCCTTGATGAAATGTCCCATTTATAAATCAAGTCCGAGTCAGAGTCAGAGTCTTTGGAGTCCTGCTCTTCTTTTTTCTTCTTTAGAGTCTGTAAAGGACTTTCATGGTCATTCTTTTAATTTTGATGTAATCTATAAGGAGGGGACATTTATTCGTAATAAAAATTTTAAATTTTCCTCTTAAACCCTGAGTCTTCCTCTCTTGTTTATGAATCCAATTTAAATGAGGCATCAAAATTAAAAATAAATAAATAAAATAAAAAAGGAACAAAGAAAGGAATCACTAAATCTAGGCATAGATGATAAACTAAAAATCACATTGATTGCATCATCATTTTATGATAAGGCTTCTTTATTTAAAGCAGTTCAATAATTTTTTATATTGTTTTGCTGGAGAACCTGAAGACATGACAGGAATCAATCCAGGTATTGCAGTCCATAAGATTCCAACATATGATGATGTAAAGCCTATAAAGCAAAAATTATGAAGGTTAAATGTAGAATGGTCTCTCAAGATCAAAGAAGAAGTTATCAAGTTTTTTAATAATAGTATCATTGAGCTAGTCACTTACCCTTCATGGCTAGCCACCATAGTGACTATGCCCAAGAAGGATGGGAAAGTAAGGATGTGTGTGGATTACAGAGATCTGAATAAAGCCTATCCAAAAGACAATTTCCCTTTGCCTCATATAGACATATTGGTTGACCGCATGGCCGGATCTGAAATAGTCTTATTGACTTATCTATATGTGGGTTCTAATCAAATATAAGTCTACCCTCCTGACAAGGAAAAGACAACCTTTGTGACAGAATGGGGCACCTATTGCTACAAGGTCATGCCTTTTTGTTTGAAAAATGAGGGACCAGCATATCAAAGAATGGCCACAAGCATCTTTCATGACATGATCCACCAGGGTGTGGAAGTGTATGTTGATGACATGGTTATCAAGTCCAAAATGGCAGAGGGACATATAGATGCACTTAGACATTTCTTCCTTAGATTAAGACAATATAATCTATAGTTCAATCATGCTAAGTGTGTTTTTGGTGCATCCTCAAGTTTGTTCTTGGGGCACATTGTTAGCAAGAAGGGGATAGAAGTCTACCTAACCAAATCAAGGGCCATTTTGGAAATGTCGACTCCTAAGACAAAAAAAAAAAAGAAAAAGAAATTAGGGGATTTCTAGGGTGTTTGCAGTACATCAGTCGGTTCATTTCTCAACTGGCTGATGTTTGTGGACCTATCCTCAAATTGTTAAAGAAAGGAGTTTCTAAAGAGTGGAATGGTGAATGCCAGCAAGCTTTTGAAAGAATCAAGCTTTATTTGCTAAATCCTCCTATTTTGCAACCACCAAGGCCTGGTAGTCACAGCCCAACTTAGGAGCCATGACGGTCCTAGGGTACGGGTGATGCTATTGCTACCAATACCACGAAGAACCCATTAAAATAAACTATATGGCATGCATACACAAATAAGCTTAAAATAGCTTAAGCAAAACAATTAAAA
>CANXYC011327096.1:0-43223 GCA_948193065.1 Aleurites moluccanus
TATATATATATATATATATATATATATATATATATATATATATATATATATATACCGATACAATTTAATAAATTCAATTTTGGTCGAATTTTTAATCCTTTTATCTTCATGTTCTTTAATCGACCCGATTGTGGAAACAGGATGCCATTACGTATCCATAAATAAAAACTGATTCTATATCTCGTCTAATCTTTACCAATTTTGTTACAACCTGAAAAGCCCTCTCTTATCTCTCTCTTTCAGCTCTACAAACCCTAACCTTCTCTCGACGATGATGGTTGCCACTCGTACTTTGTGCTCTGGCATCTGAAATTCATGGACTAACTCCTTCAAATCTCTCGATTTTTAGGGTTTTCTCCACGGAAATTGATCGACCAACTCTTTCAAATATTTCGAGATTTTTTTAATCGGCTATCGAGGATTTTGCTCCGGAGGTGTCGGCTTATCGGATTCTTTGTTGAAGATTTGGGTCAGCGGAGTTTTATCTGATTTATGTTTTATAGCCTTCTCAAACTGAAGATTGTTTTTTTTTTCCTTTTCTCATGTTAATGTGATCTGTTGATATTCATTGAAAAGCCCCAATCTTTTCTACAAGTTGAAGGAATTGTTCGATGTGATGTATCTCAAGTGGCTAGTGCAATTGCTGGCATGAGACTCTTTTTAGTCTTTCTTCAATATAGGGAAACATTGTTGCATTGTTAATCGGTTGGACTTTCAAGTTCCAACACTTCGGTTTACCACATAGAGGCGAGGCGTCGGAAGAAGTAGGGACAATCGAAGAGTTCTTCATTAGTTGGTTTGATCGATCTCTCTTGAGTACTTGAAGAAGATAGTGAAAAAATAATATATAGAGAGTTCAACTTTGTATTGTTTTATATTTGTTTTGAGTTGAGTTGAATATCAGGCCACTTTTTTTTTTGGCGGGCCATTGATTGCTTATAGTTTTTATCTAGGGCTTTTTGTGTGCTATTTTTTTGGTTTTGATTCTATTTTTATAAAGTTTAGTGAAAAAAAAAAAGCAATGGCTGTATATTACAAGTTTAAGAGTGCAAGAGATTATGATTCAATCCCAATGGACGGTCATTTTATATCGGTTGGTACTTTGAAAGAAAAAATTTTTGAATCAAAGCATTTGGGCAGGGGCACAGACTTCGACCTTGTGGTCACTAACGCCCAAACTAATGAAGGTTGGTGCCGTTTAAATCGATACTCCATTGAATTGAAACATTAAAACTTTCTAAAGTTTTCTAATTTTGGTGGTTGGTTAAATTATGGTATATTGTTGTTTTACTTGATCTTTAGTTATAAGAAGCCTGTTCTTAGCCTCAAGATAATGGTAGAAGCACTGGATTGAGGGCTTTGCCTCTAGCTAACAATCATAGCTTCTGAATTACTTAAAAACTTGAGGTTGAGCACTAGTGGACTTCCCGAAAATTTTTCAAATCAATAATATATATGGTGTAAAGGGTAGTTTTTAAGCCTATTCTGTGGAAAGGCAACTGTGTGACAGAACTCGTATGACTATGCCTAACAGAAACCAAATTGCTTAACTTACGGTTACTGGGGTTTATTTGTTTAGGTTGACTTTTCATTCCTAGGAATAAGTTCATCACTAGGAATAAGTAACTGGCAGCACTATGGAGATTACGTTTGGATGAATTATAAGTTTGGTTTCGTTATTTATTATCCTTGCAGTGTTTATAGGTTTGTTGTTATCTGTTTTGCAATTTCAGAGTACCTTGATGAAGCAATGTTAATCCCGAAAAACACCTCTGTGTTAATTCGTCGGGTTCCAGGAAGACCTCGCATGCCCATTGTTACTGAACAAGAGTACTATCTCAATCCTTTAATATTTTGTTCACTTAACCAAATCTCTTTAATTTAGACCAACTGTTTTTAATGGAGCATGAAATATTCAGTTATCGTATCAACCTGTTTTTATTTTATAAAAAATCTGATCATCATATTGTAGGAGTGCTATTTTGGTGTAGTGGCGGTATTTAGATTCTGAGGGCTTGCCATGAGCTTGGTCATGTTATATTTTGCAGGCCAAAGGTGGAAAGTAAGGTGGAGGACACACTGGTAGAGAAGAGTAGTTTTATGACTGCTGATACATCTGCCATGAAATATGTAAGCTTCAATGCCAACAACCATTTCTTGCTGTTCAATCTAGTTATGTGCATTCCACTATTGGGACTTATCAACGTTGTGTAATAATTCGACTCTACAGACTGAAGACACTGAATGGGATGAGTTCGGAAATGACTTATATGCAATTCCTGAAGTACCAGTAGTTCAGTCTAGCAATGCGGTTCCTGATGCTCTTCCTACAAGTAAGGCTGATGAAGACAGCAAAATAAAAGCATTGATTGATACTCCAGCCTTAGATTGGCAACGGTTAGATGCTCTTCTTTTGTATTATCTGATAAATGATTTTATTATTACTGTCTTTGGAAATTATGTTTGTTGCCATAGATAATAAATTTCCGCCTGGATTTGCAGTCAAGGTGCTGATGGATTTGGCCCTGGTAGAGGTTTTGGAAGGGGTATGGCAGGAAGAATGGGCGGACGTGGCTTTGGTGATTCTCTCATATGTATCTCTCTCTGTATATATGTGTGCGCGCGCGCTTATATGCTTTTCCAACTAATATTATCGTTCGCCACAGGGCATATTTCCTTTGAATTTGAATTCTTATGATGGTGTAATTTTACTTCCAATATTCATGATTAAACTAAAATAAGTGATTCTCTTGTTGAGGTCGATTAGGGTTGGAGCGGAAAACACCTCCACAGGGCTATGTATGTCACAGGTGTAAGGTTCCAGGTACTTGTGCATGCTGTCACTCAGTTGTAAAAGAAAATGCTTCTTGGTGTAGAAGTGTGAAATTGTGCTTATTCAACTACTTCCTTTATGCAGGGCATTTTATTCAGCACTGTCCTACAAATGGTGATCCAAACTATGATATCAAGAGAGTAAAACCTCCTACTGGTATTCCAAAGTCAATGCTAATGGCAACCCCTGATGGTTCATATGCATTGCCTAGTGGTGTGGTTGCTGTTCTGAAGCCTAATGAGTAAGCTGACTTTTGTTCTATGTTACTCTATTTTTTTATCCATATAGTCTTAAATTGAGTTGAGACTGAGAATACATTATAATTTCTTAAATTTAAACAGGGCTGCTTTTGAGAAAGAAATTGAAGGCTTACCTTCTACTACACGATCTGTTGGTGATCTTCCACCAGAACTTCACTGCCCATTGTGCAAGGAAGTTATGAAGGATGCTGTATTAACGAGCAAATGCTGTTTCAATAGCTTTTGTGATAAGTGTAAGTTTGTTATAACAATATGTTTTCATATTGTTCCTTCTAATGCAAATGAGATGCCGATGATAATTTAAACTGTTTTGCTACAATACTTCATTTCAACAATTTGACTTGCCTTTTTAAACGTCATTTTCCCTTGTTTAGTAAGTTTAAGATATTTTATTTATGCTTTACTGCATAACATTATGTGGTTTCTTCATCTCTGCAATTTTTATCTTATTTCTCCAATTGTATGCACTCATCTTTGTGCTATTCAACCCAGGTATAAGAGATTATATCATCTCAAAGGCAAAGTGTGTATGTGGGGCAACAAATATTCTTGCAGATGATCTTCTTCCAAATAAAACGCTTAGGGATACAATTAATCGTATTTTGGAATCTGGTAACAGCAGTGCTGAAAATGCTGGAAGCACCTTTCAAGTTCAAGGTTGGTTTTCGTAAGTTACATGGATTTACACAAATCCACATCATGTTACTATAATGTGAATGACATCATATTTGCTTTTCAACTTCAGATATGGAGTCTGCTCGCAATCCACCACCTAAGATTCCATCACCAACGCAGTCTGCTGCATCTAAGGAAGAGCAAAAGCCCTCTCCTAGTATCAAAGAACCTCCAAATCTGAATATGAATGAAAAAGGAGATGAGGAGAAGCCTGTTGTCCTCCTACAGCAAGTACCTGAGAAACCGAAGGTTCCTAAAGTGGCTGATGCATCTGAGGCTACTCACGAGTCAATGAGTGTTAAGGAGCCAGCATCACAAGGTAGCGCTCCACTGGCTGAGGAGGAAGTGCAGCAGAAGCTTGCTTTGGGTGAGGCAGGTACTGGTTTATCTTAATTTATTGACTATCATTTAAGAAAGGTGCCATGTATACATGATAGTGTCCATCCCCTCTGCCTTCTATTCTTCAGGGGATTATCACATGATGATGATCTGACTGACTTTGATCTTTTCTCTGTCAGGGAAAAAAAAGAAAAAGAAAAAGGTTCGCATGCCTCCAAATGGTAGGTTTTTGCTTTTCTCTAATTTTTGCAGTTTTTTAGTGGAGATTCTCCAACATTCAAGTTCATGAAGTTTGGTTTAAATTTGTTTAGAATATTCTATTAATTGCAATAGGCTTGCTCATTCTTGTGCATTCAAATATTGATTTATTGATTACTCTTGGGAATGCTACACAGATTTATGGAAAGCCTCTCAAGATCTCGCTGCTGAGAGTTATATGATGCCTCTTAGCGGCCCCTCTCCCTACAATCCTTATTGGAGTGGCATGCAGCCTGGTATGGACAGTTATATGAATCCTTATGCTGGTCCCATGCCTTTCATGGGTTATGGACTGGGCCCATTGGATATGCCATTTGGGGGTATGGTACCTCCAGACCCTTTTGGTGCACAGGGTTATATGATGCCTGTTGTACCTCCTCAGAGGTATGTGTAAGGCGTTCTCTTTATATTTTCAATTTGTCATGTATGCGAATTCAGAAACTTAATCCGATTATGATCTGCTACGTCTCATAGGGATCTTGCGGATTTTGGAATGGGAATGGGAATGGGAATGGGTATGGGTATGGGTATGGGCATGGGTATGAATGCTGGACATCCAGCAATGAGCAGGGAGGAATTTGAGGCTCGAAAAGCTGATTTGAGGAGGCGGCGTGAAAATGAGAGGCGAGCTGAAAGGTAATACAACTTTGTGATCGTGGTTCTGTGGATTTGAACAATTGATGTTGATCCTTGTGGACTTTTTTTAGAAGTTCTGAAGTTCTTCAAAATTATAAAGTCTTGGAGTTACCGCATGATTTGAATTGTGACACATCTTTTTAAGTTATAATAAATTGTGGAGAGACTTATTTACCTTGGTTTCTTTCACTTCTAGGGCAAAATTTAAATACCACTGAATCATAAGTTTCAAGGTTGGGAATGCATGAAAGCAGAATTCATAGGACTATAATGTAGTTGCCATTGTGATACCTGTGATGCTCCAATGTTGTTTTCTGGAGTTGCACTTTATGTGCTCTTCATATTATAGTTTAATTGATAAGAGTTCTGTGGAGTGTTGTTTCATGTTGCTTATCATTTGTGCTGATTGTGGGTTATCTAGATTATAGCTAGTCTTTTCAATTTATTTGTTACATAATTGAATAGCTTAATTTCTTTCTGCATCAGGGAGTTCTCCAGAGATCGGGAATTTGGTAGGGAAGTGAGCAGCAGTGGTGATATTTCTTCATTGAAATCTGTATGTGTTTTTTTATTATATAACTCTCTGTTTCTCCCTTATTTATTTGTACTGTAGCAGGTATCTACTGTGGTGTCGAGCAAAATCTGGCAAGATAAAAAATTATTTTTCCGTTGGTTCGTGTTAGAAAAGTCTTACCTTCTTTTTTTTTATTTTTTATTTTTTATTTTTTACGTTATCCATTTAAGAAGTATCTACAGGATTTGTAGGAAGAATAGAAAATCCTGGAATCCTTAGTTGTAGCAGCAATCTCATGGGTCTTGGCATCAAGGGGGAGAGAAGCTCAAGGAAGCATCTGCAACTGCGATTGTTGGCAAGAGCAGTCTGCTAGAGATGTCGCCTTGGGCCTCCCTGTGCTTTTCCCCCGCATCTCATTTTATTTTTATTTTTACTGCCTTTTCTAATTTTCTTTACATTTTACATACGAGTGTGAGTGCCCCTTTATTTAAAATTTTATTTTTTAGCATAAAAAAAAAAAAAATGCCTGCTATAGAGTGTGCACCACACTACTGGATGAAGCTATTTACCATCCCTAATGAATGTAAATTGTAAAATATAATTCACTGTTGACTGTTTGCACCGGTGGTTAAACGTCCAGTAAATTTTTTTTCCCTCTTTTTAAAAATGTTTTCAGAGTTTCAAATAGTCCTTTTGGGGAGGATTGGATTGGATTAGTGGTTCTTCTTGGGCCATGCACGTTTGTTTTTAATAAAGAAAATCTTGAAGTAAATAATTCGAAAATTTCTTTTTGCACTTGTAATTTTTGAAGTGCAAATAGAAAGGGAAAAAATTGGGAATCAAATTTCAACCCAAAAGAATCATACGCTTTAAACTGTTGTGGTGAATTGGACAAAAATGCGAGGATTTTGAAGAGCAAAAAATTTAAAAAAAAAAAAAATTTAAATAGTAAATATTAGAAGTAAATTGTGATGGGCTTTTGTGGTTAAAGCCGGGGGTATAACTGTAAAAGTAGCTATGCTATATTAATTGAGTAACATTATTAAGCACCGACTTTAATCTAATCTAATTTCTGGTTTTAAGCAGAAATCTATTCCGCAATCATCAAGCGGCGATCCTCATCATCACCTCCGCCATCGAGCCGAGAAGACTTCGCCTGAACGTCCAGCCCGAGAGCTTGAGCCACCAACTCTACCGCTGCCACCACGTCCTAGCAAAAGAAAATCATCTGATCATGACGGTAGAAGCGACCACCGTGACCGAGATCGCGACTATGATTACCACGACTACGATCATGACCGAGATAGAGACAAAGACAGAGAAAGAGAAAGAGGTGATCGTGATGACCACCGCCACCACCACCGTTCAGAATCCTCTACAAAAGCTGCTGCTTCCTCCGAGAGCACCGCTAAAGCCGCATCGACAATAGCGGATCGCAAGCATAAGGCAAGCGTTTTCTCTCGCATTAGCTTCCCAGAAGGAGAGTCTACTACAAAAAAGCGAAAGCTCTCTTCCTCTGGTGAAGCTACAGCGACAGCAGCTGGTGGTCCCCCTCCATCTTCTACTCATCACAAGTCTTCATCAGCTAATGGCTACTATGATTCTTCTTCAAGGGCCGTATCTGCCCCTACTGGAGGAGGCAAAAAGATTTGCACTAGTGCCATGGAGTATGAGTCGAGTGACGATGAAAGGCATTTCAAGAGGAAGCCATCCAGGTACGAGCCCTCGCCCCCATCGCCAGTGGAGTGGGAAGAGGATGCAAAGCATTCAAGGGGGTCAAGGGATAGGGATAGGGATAGAGACAAGGACAGGGAGAGGGACCGCAAGTATAGATAGGGAGGGAGAATAATTGCCAGCCATTTCTGTAAGCTGCAATGCAGCTGCAATCCCTATCGAGCAGGATATCTCCAAGTGAAGACATTTGCTGCCTGCTACCTATCTTAAGAGAAGTGGGATTGCGGTTGCTATATTTTTCTCATCATCCTCTTGTCTATGATGAGAATTGCGCCTGGCAGAGAAGTCAGATGATTCCTATGATTTCAAAAATTTGAGTCTGTATTGCATTTGGATATTTATCTTTTGAATATAATAAAAAAAATACTTTCATGTTCTTTATGATCAATGCTTTTCTTTATTCTAAGTTCTGTATATTCTATTTTTGTGAATTACTATTTATCGTTGAACCCTTAAGTGCATGAGAAAAATATAATCAATCATTCATGGGAAATAGGGATATCTAATATAATCATTTAATTTTATATCGTACTGCATAATCATTGCAAGACCTTGAGATGGACAGATTGTAGCTTTGTTATATCCCACATTGAGGGTAATTAAAACGGCAAGGGTGAAGATTGGTTCTTGGGCTTCTTGGCTGTGAAAATAGCTATTACCCTATATATCATACGCATGAACATGTATGTTGGTACTCTGATCCTAGAACGGTGCAACTATGGGAAAGCGCTTGGTCTAGTAAAATTTAGTCCGAGAAATCAAGCAAACAAATAGCTGATGTAGCAGGAATCAACTCTCCTCCCAATTAACTAGAAAAGGAAAGATATATTGTAGGTGTGTAGGTTCGGTTTGTTGTGGAAGAAGCGGAATTAGATCACGAGCCATCATCGCCTTTTTTCTTTAACTAAATTACAGTGATCTAAGTTCTAAACCCATAACAATGGTTATATATTTAATACTTGCGGAAAAGGAAAGAAAAATTGATATTTGAAGTATATATATAACTTCTACAACATTAAATATTTATTTTTGACAAAGCTGGTGTAACACAACTAGCAACATATAAGAAAGTAAAAAACTAAACACCAAGATTGAGCACCCATGTAAATATCAACAGCTTGAAATCACTAAAAGAACCACCACCAATTTTCGATTGCACAAGGGGGTTCCCACATGAAATCTTTTAAGTTTGAACTCGAGCACACAAGTAGAGCGAGCAGAAATTTAAGTTCCCACTTACAAGAAAAAGCACATTAGGCCAGCTAATGCTACCACTGGTCCATGAAACCTCCTATAGTACAAAACACCTGCAAAAGGAAATAAAGATATTTAGAGAAAAAAATCTAACCAATAAGAATTGATGAGCACGTTGCTAGAACCAATAAAAAAAATGTCAACCCTCACTCCTGAGTTTAGTTACAAGCATCTGTTCATCTAGCAAGTTGCTAGAACCTTCTTGTCCTGCATTACCATCTTATTGTAACCAATTGAATACTTCAAATGCACAAACTTTCTGATCATACCCGTCACAGTTCTCCTATAATGTAATCAAATGGTAATGTAATGTAATACAAATGCATTTCTAGTATAATGTTTATGCTAAAAATGAGTCATGAATTTGATTAGATTACATTACATTACATTGCATTAAGGCCTGTCAAACATAACCATGGAATTAGTACAGACAGAGTAAGTAGCTCTCAAAACCAAAACCAAAGTAAACTTCCGCATACACAAAATTAGCATGCTTAAAATAGAATTACAAAAAACAGATATATACCTCGATGAAATCCTAAGCAGCGGTTTGTGATGGGATCATGCCCGTTTTCCTTGCGTATGCGAAAATCCCTCCGGCCTCAATCACTGGTCCAGCATCTCCAATAGGCTTCAGCTTATATTCCTTTCCAGTCGAGTGATTAATCAAACGACCCTCTGCAAGCTCAATAGTCACCACATCCCCAGTCTTGCACTCCTCACAAATCCTATCCTCCGATTCCAGGGGATAAATCTCTCCAGTGGCGACCGAGTTCCTGAAGAAGATCCGAGCATAAGACTCAGCAACCACAGCCGCAACTCCCGCCGCACCAAGAGCAACAGGAGCATGCTCACGCGATGATCCGCACCCGAAATTGTCACCCCCAATCACTATAGAGTATTTCGTTTTCATTTCGTTTGGTGCAATAAACCTAGTCTCATAAGATGCCGGGAGACCAATTAAGGCATATGAGCCGAGCTTTTCATATTCAGCTGGGTTTGAAGGTACCAGAGTTAAGTACTCTGCGGGGATAATCTGGTCAGTATCGATATTGTCGCCAACAACATAGCAGAGTCCATGGAAGGTGGTTGAGGGAGTAGCGGTGGCGCGTGGAACAAGGAAAGGCCGTGTGTGTGATGTGAGGGGTTTAAATGTAGGGTGTGGATAAATAGAAGTAAGTTTAAGGGAGGAAGGAGAGAAGAAAGAGAGGGAGGGTTTGGAATTGAAGGAGTTGGCAATGGCGGTTTTAGGGTTCAGTGAGAGAGTTGAGGAAGAAGCCGCCATTTCGGTAAATCAGAAGTTGCAAGACGGATCGAAAGAGAAAGGAAAGTAAGTATGTCTTAGAAGTTAGAAGTACTGTTACTGTAAATGAATAGCCGTTTGATTCTGCCACGTAAGAAATAATGGACCATCTTAAGAGCCGCCGGACTGCGTCTTTGATCTTTCTTTCAACGGCTAAATGAAATTTGAGTAAGTATTTAGTAAAAAAATTTTTATGCTGCTTTTTAGTTTGCGCATCAAAATTATTTAATTAATGATACTTATTCAATAGTTAAATAATAGTTATTTAAAAAAAATTTAATTTAAAATTTTTTAAAAAAATTTCTATTTATTTAAATAAAAATAAAAAATTATTATATTAAAAATAATATTTAAATAAAAATAAAAATATTATTATTTATTTTTAATGGAACAACTAATAACTAATAATAAATTTATCAAATATTTACAATCAGATATCTGTTATCAGAAAACCGGTTAACAGTTAAATTAAATAAGATCTTAAACTAACTTAATGGGTGTTTGTTAAAATTTTTTAATATAGTTGTTAATTTTTTGGTTTCTAATAACTGCATTACATATGTTGTTTGATTACTGATAATTGTTAGAGATTTAGTAGGTGATAGGTAGTCAAACAATTGTTATTATAAAAGCTCGCCAATTTAGAATTTTTTAAAAAAATTATTATTTATTTGAATAAAAAAATTAAGTAGGTGTTAGGCAATATTTTTTTATATAGTTATTAGCTTTTTTATTTTCAATAGTTGCATCATACTAGTTTGGTTATTGACAACAATTAGTTGTTAGGTAATAAAAAAATAATTATTTATAAAAGTTTTAATTTTGAATTTTTTCAAAAAAAATTCATACTTTTTAAAATAAAAAATACTAAATTATCATTTAAAAATAATATTTAAATAAAAAAATAAATATTAATATTTATTTTTAATGATCATTAAACATATTAATAATTAAAATTAATAATAATTTTACTAAACACTTATAATAATCAGTTATTATATAACAACTATCAACTATTATATAACAATTATCAACTATCATTTAATAACAGTTGTTACGAATAGTTAAATCACTTATTTAAAATATAAGTTGTTGCTTAAAATTTATTAAAAAATTTAATTTATAATTCTAAAAATCTGACTCTAATCAAACCCTCAACTACTTAAACACATTCTATAATTTTTTAAGTGATTAATGTGTTTTAAATCTTTAAATTGAGGATCTCAACACTCACTGAAGAAGAAAAATTATCAATCATTTGATAACTAAAATTATATTTTGATACAATAAAATTTGATAAATTCTTTTTTCTATGAACAATCAAAATACGTCAATTATTTTTTCTATTATTAAGGTGGAAGACTGAATCTATAATTTTATTCGCAACCAAATATTTTATTTTATCATCAAACCTTTGACATTCTTTTTTTTCATATCTAATTAATAGATACATAAACTAATTGAAGACTATCCTTTAAATGCTTCAAATTTCATACACTAGTACTGTAAATAAATTTGTAATATATTTAATGATATAATATTAATTTTTAAGATACGTTATTATTATATTTCTCACATTCTTTTGGGTCCAATTTGTAACAAATAATATTGTTTTGTCTAATCACAACCCAACTCTTACTATTCAAATCCAATTCCGGCCCAGCCCATAGTTTCAAGCATCGCGGTCGTTTTATCTGATAGAAAACGCTGCATCTATGTCGAAAATGGACGGCCTAGATCTCCAGTCTCCAGTTTATAAAGAAGGCTAGGGTTTCTCTCCAAACCCTTAGTGCTATCTCTTTGTTAGTGCAAGCACTTGTTACTAGCTGCGCAGCCCAGCTCTAATCCAATGGGTACGCTCTCTCTACTGATAATCTCTATACTTATGTCCAGTGGCGCTGTGTCTCTTGTTGGCAGTAAAATTAGTTATAATTTGATTTTGTTTTTGAGTCTCGAAACCACAATTTTTGTTTGATCTATTTGCTGTTGCGCTGCTCTCCATTTATCATTTCTCTCTAATTTTTGATCCATTCTTACTATTTTTCTAGTTGTTACCATTAAATATAAGTTCTGCCGTTCTTGGATTTGCGAAAGAGCAAAGGCGGTTTGTGTAAGAGCAAAGGCGGTTTGTGTTATGTAGTTCTAAGTTCGGTTGCTAAGATAAATATAATTGGACATATGCTTCTTTTAAATAAAAAAATGTTCATTTGAAAGAGCTAACTTGATATCCATTTTATGGGTTTTTACTATGAGGCTTTATATATTTTTCTTTTTCCATCAAACACTTATTAGAAATCTTTATGTGATAATGCTTTGAAATCTTTTGCTGTATATTTGCATATAATCGGATTTTCCTTGCATAAAAAGCATGCGTATGTTCTCTGATTCTGAAGGGTACCGCTTCACTCTATAAAAGTATGTATAGAAAAAGAATAATGTGTAGCCTAAAGGTTATGATTTTCTGGATATTATGAAAATAGGGGCGTACAAGTATGTATCTGAGCTATGGAGGAAGAAGCAATCTGATGTGATGAGGTTTTTGCAAAGGGTGAGGTGCTGGGAGTACCGCCAGCATCCTTCAATTGTTCGTGTCACCCATCCTACGCGTCCTGACAAGGCTCGCCGCTTGGGCTATAAGGCCAAGCAGGTAAGGCAGGGACTTTGTAGTTTGTTCTTATTAGTTTATATACATGGAGTTTCAAGAAACTTATTCGATCTCACAGGGTAATAATAATCTTTTGTTGTACTTGTTAGTGGATGGTTTCCTCAAGGTGGCATATTAAATGTTAGCTATTTTTGTTTTTTCTGTTTTTAATTCAAATTCCCAATTATTCCGTCTATGTTGGCAATGGATCTGGTGAGAGGTGTGCAATTCTTTGGGGGTCCACTATCTTTGATTCTTTGCCAATGTTTATTGCAGCATTTAAGCATTATGATCTTCATACCTCATCTTGTTAGCCTTTGCTGGAAAATGAGACTTTTAAACATATGTAATGCATGCTGGTTATGAGGTATCTTGAAGCACATGAAATTCTACTTGAGAGAATGTATATGCATGATGATAGGATGCTTCCTGAGACCAGCTATATCAACCAAATTGATCATCTGACCGAGTGGGTTCTCGTCTACTGAATTCACTTTTGTCTTGATCTGATGCAGTGTTGATCAGAATTCACTTTTGTCTTGATCTGATGCAGTGTTGATCAGAATTCACGCATTATGATATTCATAGCTCATGTTGTTAGTCGGTGGACAATGACATGGAATTTTCGCTGGTTAAGTGGTGTCTTGATGCTTATTCATCTCTCCCTAGGAGGATGAATATGTATGATGATAAGATTCTTCCAGAGACCGACTATATAAACCTAATCGATCATCTGACCAAGTGGGTTCGCTTCTGCTGAATTCACTTTTGTCTCGATCTGTTACAGCTTTGATATTATTTAGTGGGTTTATTTATTCATATCTTGATTTTCTCTTGTTAATCTGTGAAAAATAGTTCTATAGTTTTATGTTTATAAAATTTTTGAATTTTTCTTGGTGTAATCATTTCGAGGATGTGTATTATGATTTGATAGTCATGTTGACTTGTAAATGTTTTCATTTTGCTCTTTTAACAAGACTGCACGCTTTCAGTCTCCCATTGTTGTATGTTTGCATGGCTCTGCAGTCTATGACAATATAATAGTTTATAGTCGGAGGTATATGCAATGGAGCATACTTTGGTGATTACTTGTTCAGTGCTTTGGTTTATTACTCATAAAAGTTCTTTACAAAGATATGGAACAGTATGACTATGTTAAATTAATGTTAGTGTTGCATGTGCTGCATGCAAGTGCATAACTTAATCTTTCTATTTGCACAGATGATGACTTGGTCAATTTTTTTCAGGGATATGTGATTTATCGCGTTCGTGTTAGACGTGGTGGTAGGAAGAGGCCTGTTCCCAAGGGTATTGTTTATGGTAAGCCCACCAACCAGGGTGTGACTCAACTGAAGTTTCAGCGTAGCAAGAGGTCTGTTGCTGAGGAGCGTGCTGGTAGAAAGTTGGGAGGTCTCAGGGTTCTCAATTCATATTGGATTAATGAGGTCTGATATCTGACTTTAAATGTATACCTGTTCTGCTTTACACTTCTATGTTGTGATTTTCCTCATTTTTCTTATATTTCTTTGATTGGTACAGGATTCTACTTACAAGTATTTTGAGGTAATCTTGGTTGATGTAGCACATAATGCAATCCGAAATGACCCAAGGATAAATTGGCTCTGCAATCCTGTCCACAAGCATAGGGAACTCCGAGGGCTCACCTCTGCTGGGAAGAAATACAGAGGTCTACGCGGAAAGGGACATCTGTACCACAAGAATCGTCCTTCTCGCAGGGGAACCTGGAAGAGAAACAACACTCTCTCCCTTCGTCGCTACCGCTAAGATCATTGATGTTCTTGGGTTTTGTCTGGAGGACAATGTAGTTATTATTTTTTGTTTGAAATTTTGGATATTGAAATACTTGGATTACTGTTTTGGAATCCTGACAATCTGAGTTAAAAATGTTAAGCTTCTTGAATTTGCATTATATTTGTGCTCGTTTTAAGAGATGATTATCTCGCATCTTCGAAGTAAATACGGACTTCTATTAAATATTTTTCAAAATTCTAATTTACACTCAATTTTCCATTCATATTTACAAATTACAAGAGGTTTTAATCGGCAAATTTCTAGTCAAACCGTAGTGATTTACTAAGCTAATTGTTAAAATATAATATTAAAATGTCTAGGAAATTTAGGGATGGTGATGGTGTGAAAATTTTTCGATTTGTTTTTTTATGGGTGAGGATGGGAAATTTTTTTTTCTTGTTAGCAGAAAGGGAGAGTGTATTCCCGTCTTCATTTTTATAGGGACTCGTTATTATATTTAATTAATTATTATATTTATTTAATTAATTATTTTTTATATAAAATTATATTAATTAATAAAATATATATACAAGATAAGCTAACACATAAAATGAAAAGTATAAGTTTATTTTGTTAACAAAATTTAAGAAATTAATTTAAATAAATTCAAACAATAAAAATTTAAATTTCAAAAACAACAGTATGAGAAAGTGATATTGATAAATTCAATTCAATTTTCAATTAGAATCCCAACAGTCAATCAACTCATTCACATTCTTCTTTCTCCTTCAATATGTTTTCAATTTGCAACACTTATTTTGCAAACTTATTCTTCATAGTTACTCCATCAAAAAGCCAACTTTAAAACTGCCAAAGCCAGCTCCATGAAAGAGAGACAACAAGTTCATTATAGATTTTAGTAAATTCTCTCAATTCTACTAATCCATGTGAGTTTTTCATCTTTTATTTTTTTTTAATAATTGTTTCTCTTCACTCGGTGGCTAAATGTTGAAAGAGACTGATCAAAATTGCTAATTATTTTTCAGTTGTTAAAACAGAATTCTTGTTTAACTTTTGAGAATTTATTAAAATAATAGTTTAATTAATTAGATTTATAAAGTTTAATGAATTCTAATTAAAATTTAAAAATTAAATTTATATAAAATGTATCTGCCATGACTTCAGAATCAACTTTCAGTACAAGTGGAAGATTTGTAAGTCCCCATAGAAACAGACTTCATTATAAGACACTAAAAATTTTGATGTGTACACAAGATTGGTTATGAGCTGAAATAAAAGATATTATAATTTATAAAAAAATATTATGTATTTAGCTTTCATTCATTTTGATGGAGTTGCTTGTTCCTAATTATTATTATTATTTTAGATTTTTATTCTATTGCTTTATGAAGATATTGATGTAGATGATGATGAAAAGGTAAAATCTATTTGTTATTTTATGTTAAAAAATAATAAATGTTCTGCAAATTATTTATTTAAATTTATATTTAATTAATATATTGAATTTTGAATGCAGCAATGTTTATGAGATTGTCGAAATTTATTAAAAGTACTTATTAGATTAAATTTATTTAAGTACTCATATTTTAATGTATACTGAATTTTTAAAATTTTATTAAAAAATATTACCGAATATTTTTAATGTATTAAAATATTTATATTTTAATTATGTTTGGTTGATATTTTGTGTATTTGAATTTATTAATATTTTCTAAATAAATTTTTTTCATATTTTTAGCTATTATTTATAAATTTTATAAATATAAATAAATTTAATAATACAAAATTCAAATGGAAAACGGGAAACCAACGAAAATGAAAATAAAGATTAAATTATCCTCATATATGAAACGGAGACGGGAATGAAAATTTTCCGTTACAATGGGGTGAGGATGGGAATGATTTCCCGCCCCCGCCCCATTGCCATCTCTAAGGAAATCTGCTGCTTTGCTTGTATGAGATTGCATTATTCAAGATGAGCATTAGCTTTTACTTTTTGAGGTCCATTTGGATTTGAATGAAAGAGAGATCTATGTATGTTATTTTACATTGAAATGAAAATCTAAACTTGCCTTCATCCCAATTGCATGCTTATAACTTTAATTTATTTTATATATTTTTAAAATTTTGTTTTATTTCTTATTCCTAGTTAGATTTTAGTGCTCTTGCTTTTAAGAATTGCAATGTTTAAACTCTAGATGTGATGCATTGAGCTAGACTGAATACAAAATGTTTACTTGTTTAGAGCATTATTCCATTCATGCAACTCTCTTTAAGATTCTGCAAGGCTTGCCTAATAGAATCCTCGTCTTGACTCGAATACTTTAAGCATATCAGTCGTTGAGCTACACGATATAGCATCTGCAGTTGTTGATACTGGTGGCAGTTTACCTCCATTTGCTTTAATTCCTGGACAAATTTAAATTGCCAAATTATCACCACTTGAGTTGCATACATTGCTAGATATATTATTTGGGAAATTATAATGACGGCAGGAAAAGCATAGTTTGATTGCTACATTCTACGTGATAGAAAATATAGACAATGATACTGGGCTCTATTTATGCTTAAATAGAGAAGAGACTTGCCTAATAACTAAAGGCATCAAACTCTTGTATGAAAACTTAGGAGATTTAAATCTTGAATCTCATGCATTGATGCCCATTGCTTATGAATATAAAACCCTCAATTTCTCGCATGTTTTATTACCAGCTAAAAATGCTTAAAGACGGATTTTGAATAAAAGTATCATGACCTTCTAATTAAAAGCAACACGTATCTGTAGACTGCTAATCAAAAATTACCTTTTCCTTCATCTTTAATGTGAGGCTTCTAGCCGTTTCAATCACTGAGCTTGGTAAGCCAGCCACTTCTGCTAATAGAAGGCCATAATGTGGAACATGTCTTGGTCCATCCTTGAGTTGAAACTAAGCGAATCAAAGTTTCAATTAATAGATACCACCAAACGATAAAATTTAGGTGAAGACATAATCAGAAATACTACCTTGAAATCTAAACGGTTGTTCTTTATGGCAACATCTAAGTGAAGAAGCTTGACATTTGGATAGATGGTTGCCAGTTCTGATAGGTTCTCCATATGAGTAGCAAATATGGTATACCTAAAAAAAAATCAAACAAGAAGTAAGCAAATTCCTGAAAAGAAAATTGTTGTACTTCTCACATGGCTTTTCTTGAAAAGATATGTCCTAACATGTGAGCAAGAAAGCAACAATCTAGGAATCACATTGAGACTGTAATTATTAAACGGAGAGAGAAGAAAAGGGAAACAAAGAAAGATGTTGAAAGCTAATAACTATATATCTGGCTTCTGTTTGGTAATTAATCAGGATAACAATAGAACATGAATTAAGTAATATCAGCTGACAGTCAATGCCAAAAAAAAAGATGCTTCTCAGCTACAAAATACTAGCACTCTAATATCATTTATTGAACCATCAAGCAACAGGACGCTGATTTTATCACATACCAAATATTCAGCAATTAACTCTGGTATATGGTAGTCACTACTGACAGCTAATAGTAATAGTGATTATAATATATGCAGAATATTATCTTCAATCCTTGGATGAATTCCAGCAACAACCATGGTGTAAACTAATGACATGTTTGGTTTATATATGAATATCTGCATATTTGTGTCTGTGTTCATAAAATTGATCAAGCACTTACTGATCCAAGACAGGTATCAGATGTTTTGTAATTGAGAAGTAGCCACACATTGATATTACATAGAAGCAGCATATTTGACTAGATGCCAACTGAATAGTGTTCGTGTATAGGCTCAAAAGGAGTAAGTGGGAAAAGTGATTACGCTTTGAGTGATAACAAATGCTCACAGCAGCTCCAGGCAATTGCAAATCCATCAGATGAAGAAGTAGCTCTTCCAAGCTCATCCAGAATGATCAGGCTTCTGTTAACAAAGACAGGTTTTGAATACACACGCAATTATATATGTACATCACATTTCTTAGTAGCAACAGCACATGATACGTAACCTTTGGGAGACGTTCTGCATGATAAAAGCTGTCTCTTTCATCTCCGTCATAAACTGTAGCGCCCGAAGCAAAATAACAGCATAATATTGGTTTCTTACTATCATAACCATATTTCAATCCATCATAGTATGCATTTTTAATGCTCTGTGTCTTAATTCACACCAAACTGAGAACACGACAGTAGAATCTACTTTAAAAAAAAAAATTTGGTTTCTTCTAATTGGCTACCAACAAATCAATCACTTTACTAGTTCAATGAATGCAAATATGTTTACTAGTCAGTAGTTGAGAAATACTTAGACCAACACTCGAATACAAAAATTTAAATAGATAACTCTGTCACTAGATATATGTCCTTTTCCATTTATGCTATCACGAACAACAATGGTTTCTGAGGAATAAAACAAAAAGATGTAAGCAAGAATTGGGCTCTCTTCATTTTTTTTTTTTTAATTTTGTTGGTTACTTGGACCTCAACATTTCTTTGTTATATATAGGATAGATCAAATCTTGTAGTCTCTTTCATAGTTATGTTCCAAAAAGTATATGAAGGACATGCCACCAAGCTGAAAGAACTTGCATTTCTTTATCTTTCCCTTATTAGGGTCAATTTGGATTAGATGAGGTTTTGAAATGAAGGGGTATTTGAATTTGACATTATGTTGGTGTTTTGTAATTTATCACTTGAAACATAAATCCAAATCCACGTTCATTTTAAATGCACAACTATCCAAATGCACTCTTGTATTAGTTTTGAGTAGGATTATATGATAATAATTAGGTTGTCTGTTTCCAGGACTCAAATCTAGAATTTGTACCGTACTAGAGTTTGATTCAAGATTATCCATTGAGCCCATCCTTGTAAATATACGATCCACTACTCTTATAGTTGAGAAGCGAGCAGGAACATAACAACCAATTTGGGCCAGAATAACAATCAGACAAACTTGTTGAAGATAAGTGCTCTTTCCACTCCTGCAGGAAATCATAAATAGCTAAACTCGAGTAGAACAGATAGCGATACTTTCACAAGTTTGTATGTTCTAGTTGGAGTATGAGCCAATTGATAGAATGATGTGATGTGCACATGCAAAATATTAAAGAAATTTTACACTCAAGAAATTACTGAAGGAGGAGCTAAATAAAAGAGAAAATGGAAAACAATTCAAGGTGAAGCAAAATTCCAACTCAGAGATGCCAGCTTCAAATTGTGTGCGTTTATTTATTAATTATGGGGAGAGGTATTTATGAGATAGGAGAGGACCAAAACAGTTGTTAAATTTGCAATTCACCTGCCCTTTCTTCTGCACAGTTTTAACTCTCTATATTATATATTTCAAGTTACTTGAAACCCCTTTTTGCAGTATATTTTTTAGCATACTTAAATGAGACCATTACCAAGCTATGTTTGCTGTTTCACTTCCAAAAACTCAAAAATTTGAAGGCCACACAAAATTATAATATGTGGTGCATCATGTGAAGTACAGAGTACCCAGGGCAAATCTAGTAGGGTCTTTTTCCAATTTTTATGTTCTGAATTAAACATGGATATATGATAGCACCTGACAAAAAAAGGCTTATGGGGATCAAACTCGCTTTTATATTCTTCAAAAGACCATCAAATACGCAATAGGAAGAATGGTCAATCATGGACTAAGATTTCGCAATTTCGTTCAATGTATTGATATATCGAGTTTTCATGGCGTGTGATATTTAAAACCCATGTCATATCTTTATAATATTATGTCCAGTGGTATATTGATATATCGAGAAATATTGACGGTATTTACCAAATATATCTATATCAGTCAAATTTCATAAAAATTCAATGAATATTGAATAAAATATAACAATATTTCAAGAAATTTCGAAAAAAAAGTTGAAAACGCAATTCAAAAGTATTAATTTGAAATTTCACATATTGTTGGAAAGAATTTTATAAATTGAAAAAAAAAAGCTATCAAATAGTGAAATACATACTCATCAATATAGAAAGTATGTTCATTAATGTAATAAATATTATCATCAACATATGATTTAAGATGAATATTGTCTTTGACTAACAAATTACTATCAAAGTCTTCCAATAGGTGAAATGAATAGTTTTGAATCTTATAAAAAGTCAATGTTATTATAGGGCGGTTAATTTGTTGTTGTTATTGTCTTGTAGAACAATAGTTATATTTGTGTTGTATTAATTATTAGAAAATAATTATAATATTTCAATTCATTAAGATATGAACTTATCAAATTTATTTAACTAAGATATAAACTTATCAAATTTATTTCTTGTATTATTACATTAGATTCTTGATTTCATACAATTATATGTATCACTTTATAACTTTAATTAATAGATAATTTTTTTTCATATTTTAATTTATAATTATTCTTACTACTTTTTCATAATATTTCTCAAAATTTTACTCAATATTTCATAATATTTTTTTAAATCGATATTGATATTTTCATAATTTTGAGATTTCGATATTGTGGTCGATATCGACATTTAAGTCTTTGGTTACAATGCATAAAAAGACTTCACAGCCAGCCCAGGAGCAACTTCAAATGAAAGTATTACTTACATGTTCGGGCCCATGACAATGACCATGTTCGATGCTTCCGAAATAAAGAGATTATTGGGCTGCAAAAATAGCTGTTAATTAATTAAATGTTTTACTGATGCAAGAAAATGGGTAAATAATATGTTTCAAACTTCTGTGCAAGAAGAACATGCTCAAGCAATAAAATGCTCCAAATACACAGTTGCTTACAACAAAGTCATTGTGTATGCTTTCCAGGATAGGGTGTCTGCCACCATCAATTGCCAATGGGCCACTATCTAACAAAATAGCAAATTATTAGGCATGCTCAATCACCTCAGAGATTCACAAGTTACATTCTACAGAAAGGGAAAATTGCTTACTTGTGAATTCTGGTCTAGTATATCTGTCAACAAGCTTAGTTGATATTATATGAGCAAATGAATTAACAATCATATCTAGAAGGCATGAAACTTCCGCAAGCATAGTGAGTGCAGAGACATCCACCCTTACAGCATCTAATAGAGCTGAAAATCAAGTGGAATTACCATATAAGTAATAGAAAAGACCAAAATATGCTACGCGTAATGCTTGTAGAGGATAGAATGTGTGCGTAGAGATCTTGTCCAATCAATTACCAAGCTCTACTAGTTGCAAATGAAATCAACTAAATTTTTATGATTGTCACTGCTGATGTAAACAGAACAACACTCCCTATTAGCAGCCCATATATGAGATCCTCACAGAGATTCCCATGATGATGGTAGCGTACAAGTGAAACTTGAAATTTAAAAATATAGTACGGACTTTCAAACTGTTAATATGCATTAAGATATACATTTTTCTGGGGTCCTCCACTACAAACTTGGTATGATTCTTTAACATGGTATTAGAGTGTCTTCAACCAAGAGATCCAGAATTTGAATCCTAGGTGCCCTAGTATGAATTAAATTTAACACAAGATAAAGACGTGCATATGCTTATCTACAGTTAAAGCCTAGAGGGTTTTTTCATGAGGACTGTGTTAGAGATATTAAAACCCCATTCTGGAGTCCCCAGCTACAAGTTTTGGCTTTTTGACACACACCAATATATTCTACCAGATCAGATGCAACATAACAAGTCAATTTTCACTTTTTGCTAAAAGCAAAATTGCAATATATCTAAAGTTGTAAGATTTTGCCAGAAATTTGTTAAAAATAAGGGGCTTAAAATTTACAGTTCAATGAGACATAAAATACCCAAAAAAAAATTACAATCAAGCCCAATTAAGAAGATTACTCTTGTCATGGCAAATGATAAACCCTGTTAAACAAATAGTTACAAACTATCTTTCTTCCACTACTAACAACCAAGACAAAAAGTGACCTTTCCTCTCTTAGATTCCAAAAATATACATGATCAGAGGAGCAGCAAAGTACCAAAAATTTTTCTTATCAGTTAATCTAAATTAGATCTATCCAGGAAGTGACTTTCCATATTCTGACTAGTTACTGTCGAGATCAATTTTGTTAAAGAAATTAAGAACTGCAGTGAAATCAAAGAGGCATTTTGATAGAATGGTCCATCCAAAGATAAAAGTTATGAGTAGGGATGTAAATGAGTCAAGATACCTGAGCTCGACTCACAAAATATTTGAAATTGATTCTATTCCAATTTATTTGAAGTCAAACTTGAGTAACTCAAATAATGAGTCAAGTTCAATTATCATAATATATAATTTATAAATTCAAGCTTGAGTTCAAGCTCACTAGAGTCTATTTGAGATTTAACTTAATATTAATAAATATTTTTATTTAATTTCTTAATGGCAATCGAGTTGATCTCGAGTATTTGATTACTCTTTTGAGTTGAGCTCAAGTATAAAAATAGAAACTTAATTGAGCTTAAATTGAGTCTCAAGCTTCCAAATCGAGTCAAGCTCGAGTAGTACGCTATATCAACTCAACTCAGCTCGATTATGCCCACTAATAAGTACACATTTGAAGTTCATGACACCAAGATATACCATATTTATAAGTGAGACTGTTACAACCTTCAAGGCAAACTTCTGTTCTTATATAGCACTCTCCAGCTGCAGACTTGTTTCTGACATTCAGCTGCACATTTAATGCAACAGAGACAAATGAATGAAAACTTTCCTATGATCCTGCCAGTATAATTGAACATACAGCTAATTCATAAAGATATTGATATCCCGTCATACACCAGAAATTGACACAACCATATTTATGAACAACATTGCTTTCAAAGTTTAATTTGTGGTTATTGTTCTGGTTTCATATAAGGAAAAGGTAAGAATGAATGGTTTGAGTTAAAAAAATAAACCAACTATACAGTATAAACATTAATCAATATTAGGAATTAAGAAAAATCTATTAACAAGCAGAACCACTACTGGAGAAATAATATTTGAGATTATCATTTGACTGTCTCTTCTGAATGATCTTCTTGACATACATAATTTCTTTTCAACCATACAACATAAGCATTAATCAGTATTAAGATTTATAAAAAATCTAGCTATATGCAGTTTGCTGGACGACTGAAGGACTATTGAGGTTATCATTTGAATTGCTCTCATATGAATTATCCCTAGGCATATTAAATTTATTTTGCCATGTGTATACCCCCGGCTTTACCATGGTTACTTCCCAAACTACTCTCAAAAAAATGCAGCACCAGAAATTGTATTCTACAATGAGCAAGAATTCAGGTTCTCGGACTCGATAATTTACCCACCAATATTTTTGTGTATATCTGTAACTTTTAATGCAATTCTAAGACGGTAATAAAATAAGAATAAAACTATTTGACATGCCTCAGTCATTGATAGGTCAGTCAAAGAGCAGATTGTGATCTACGCTCATTCCATCTACAGGAAGAGGCAGTCACATGCAGCCTGAATTTTATTGCAGTATACTTATGCTAATATCGGATAGGATATGAACAATACTATACTATCAACAACTCTTACAACAATAGAATTACTAAATTTCATGTGAAGTCATAGATTGAAATGAACTCCAAATGAAGATGATACTCACAGAAGCAAGTTCTAAAGTGGAGCAGTGTACATTGTTTCCATGTTTCAAGACCTGCTTCATGTTCAAGAGCATATGAATTGATAATTAGCAAGGAGATTTTCATTATAATTAAGCAGAGAAAGGATGTTATTCACAACCTGAATGAACTTGTTTGGAAGTTTTCCCTGGATATCCTTCTGTGGAATGCTTAAGTAAAAGCCTTGTCTATTGTTAAATGGAAGTTTCAAATTTGGCAGCTTGAATTCTTCGCGATATTTGTTTGCAAGATTGTGTATAGCTTTCATAATTTAAAAGGTAATAACATAAACAATAAGAAGACTATTAACTGATGGAAAACACTTCTTTTTTAACAAAAAGAGAAAAAGAGCCTCGACGGTAGAAACCTTCACTAGTATCACAAAATGTTCTCCGTGCAATATCCAGAAGTCCATCAATTCCAGCTTTGACAGCAAAACACTGCTGTGTTCGGGCAACAAAAGGAACCCGTGCATGCAACACATCTTCATCTATCACCTCTCCAATTCTTAAGAGAGAGAGAAAAAAAAAGGAAAGAAAAAGAGAAGCTTTTCAAAAATAAATGTAGTTTATGGTTAATTTCTAATAAGATCGGAAGTGATGCAATGTGAACAAGATGACATATCATTGACAAACTACTTCAATTGCATATGATAGAATTAAAGCAGATTTTCTACAATAGTATTTCCAAGATGTAAGCTAAATGGCATAAAGGTGACTACTTCATTATCAAATGTTAAATAATAAACTTTTAAATAAAGAACTGAACAAATAGAGAGAAGTTTCCATTGTGCAAGACTCCAATTGCATCATTACCACCACTATTATCAGTTCCCGTTATTGGCCAATATATCGGTCCATTTTCCTCTCTGAAGACACGTAAAAATATCTGATGGGGGGCCACATTAGCACAAACAACCAAATAAAGGGGAATGACAATAGAAAGTTCTCTCAATGAGGATGGCAATTGATCATGAAAGAACCTGATCGTAGCAGGCCCAGCATTTTAAAGAAAAGCACTTTAATATTCCAACAAAAAAGGGTGCCAAATTACTCCCTGTTACATTTTATTTCTGTTAATAAAATATATAAATGCTAATACACACATTTATTAGCATATATTCTGGAAAAAAATAATACTTGGTCAAATAGATCAGGAAACTCAAAACAGATATTAATGTGCACACAATATTTGACCACTAGCTATATCTGTTGATATGACAATATACAACTCGGCAAACAGCACTGCCATATACCTCTTTCTGATGGAAGCATATTTCTCATTTTCACATACAGTCTTGTAAACATTTGCAAGAAGAAAACTTTTTGCATCTTTAAGCACCTGAAATGCTTAAAACACCATTACTTCAAATTTACGAGTATAGGGAGCATCATAATGTTGCATGCTAAAAGATGACAAATTCACCTTTGAGAGTAAAGGCAAGGCATCTAAAGCAGTTTTAAGTAGAATAATACTTGAAATCAACACCTGGCTCCTTCTAGCATTATTAGCACCTAAGACCTCATTTGTAACTTTCTTTGGCTTAAAGCAGAAGTGACAGAGTACCCTATCTGAATGAAGAACATAGAACAAGTTTGATGTTAGATATTAAATCAAATTGGCTTAATTTCCAGAAAAATTTGCTCCCACCACAGGGTTTCAGGTTAATTTTGTTGTTACTTTTTTTTAGCTTTTCTCTTACCAGTCTCTTTTGGAAACTTGCGCAGAACCTGAGAGAGTCCAAAGAACAGTTGTTCATTGCTCATCAGTTCATCCTGAAATCAAATGAAAGAAATACATTATAGATGAGACTTACTCAGAGGTGTTGCAAGCTGTTCTTCCATGAAATTCAACAAACTAAAGCCAAAACCAAATCTAAATGCCAAGCATGAGATAATTAGTGCTTTCACCTGAAAAAAATTTAGCATTACATATTTTTCATGTGTCTTGCCGAGCAATAATTAGGAATAATTTATTATACCAAATAATTGGATCCAACCTAGATCAGCATGATGTCATCAACAAAATTTGAACAGAACATGTCAAACTTTGCCAAAATTTTGTTCTTGATGTAACCATGCAATAGCTATCACTGTTCAGATACAAGGTTAAAGCTCAGTCTTCAAAATTAACTTTTACGGGCAAACCTAAATTATACTAACAAGTAGAGTCCATTTCTTTTCTTCTGTGTATGTGTCTGTCTCCCACTAGTATTTTTTGGTGGATCCGAGTGTGGTCACTAATTTCAGTTTCACACACATTCCTGACAACAGCATCTGTGCTAAACTCAACCTGTGGAGACAACTACCATGAGCCCTTTCTCTGTGGTTTTCGATGAAGTTGTTATAGACATGTAAAGAAAACTGCAAATGCTTTTGAAGAAGGTGCTTCTCGCTGAAAGGATAAAATATTGCAAAGCTCCATTCTAGAAATTTGAGACAGTTGAATCTGACACTAACCAGGCAATCAAGACGTGTATTGATAGTTTCAATATCTTTTAATGGCTGCAACAGGTTTGCACGTAGAAGTCTAGTCCTGGAGAAGAATCCCAACTCAACATCACTTTCTAAATTTTTATGGGAAGAAAAGAAAATCGGCCAACACTAAATCAACATATCAAAAACTTCTGAATATTAAGGATCCAACTTTCACTTCCATGTTTGAGCTCCAACTCGCTCTATGATATGCTGATCCACCAAGTTATACGATTATTCACATACCCGCCTGTGGTTTTTGTCGTCCTAAGTGAATGGAATAGACTTCTCTTCTTGTTGGTTGTGCCCCAAAGAGAAGACTGAAGTGGCTCAATGATTTCCAAATTTTGGACACTGCCATAAAATTTCAACCATGAGGTTCTCACCAAAGAATTCGAAAGGAGTGCTCACATGGTTTATGTTTCTCCTAGAAATTTTCCTAAACAAGATATCATTTTTTTAGAAATTCAAAATATTATCATCAAAACAGGACCCATAATACACGGAAACAGAGCCAGTCATCCAGAAAAGAAAGAAAACTTACCTAGTTGCATCAATATTCATATGGTCAAATGATCCATTAAAAGTAACCTGTGCTAGAGAGAATTCCACAAATAAAGATCAGAATCCTTCATTCCATAAATTGTAAGCATACATGCTAATGAAAATCCTCGGGGAAGAACAAATGAAATATGATGTCTATTCAGCCACAACTATTACATGATCTCCAAAATCATGAAAGCACTACATTAACTGAAATTAGACGTTCTTAAAGGAAGATTTCGTTGTTGTGTGGGTAATTCATAATTTGCACAACCAAGTCAAGAGGTGAAGAATATTTTTAAGTGAAATAACCACATTTTATATTGGAAGGGCAGCCTTTATTTGAGATTCATGATAGCTGAAACCAAAAATTTACTAGTAATATTGGTAGATCTGACTTCCGAGAAAGATATTTCAGTTTCAGAGCTACAATTCATCCATGCATGAAAAAAAAATGCGAATTAAAGCAGGAAGTGGCCATGATCAATGCTAATTGGCACAACATTCCAAAGTGTCATGGCATAAGAAGGGTGTTATTAATTCCAATACTAATGTTAACTGCTAAAAAGTAGATGTTAATAGATCTACCCTATACATAATTCGCTAAACAAAAATATGTCCAAATAGAATATTAAATATATGGAAACAGTAGGATAAAGAAGATATGTAAGATCGGGAAAAAAGTTAATAGTTCATAATTCCTTTCACTCTGCCTGGGCCCAATAGGCAATCCGCATAATCTGACATTTGATCACATGATCATTATTCAAGACGGAAATGCTGGTGACAGAACCATCCAGAGTTTATTAATTTTTCTATTGGGTGAAGAAGGAATTCATAATACAATGTACATACCAATAATGAATGGTTTGTAACAACGACCCCTTTCTCCGCTTCTGTCCTGAGTATGACACATCCAAAATTTGTGTTAAAATCAATTAGTGTATTGGTAATAGTTGTAAACCTCTAAAATAGGAAGCTCTTCTTCTGAAAAAAAAAAAAGCCAAAGTATTCAGAAGACTTCTAATGCTTCCTAGTTTGAATAGTTAATGATCACTAAGCTGTACCTCTAGAACCAAATGCAATTTGTTCCCAACTGGAGTTAATTATGCACTCACTACATGAACTACCTTCAAAACTAAAATACTCTCTTCCAGTTAAATATGCTGAAAACATTCTGAGCATACCACTTTATTGGAGCTGCAGCAGCAGCCAGACAAAGATAATATTGCTTGCAATAAGTATCCAGGCCAAGTGCTGAAGGTTCCTTGGCTGCTAAATTTTTAATCAGTACAGCACCCTGGAATAAGAAACAAAAAGATGCATTACCACCGAAGAGAGAAATGCCAGTACTTAGACATAAAACACCAGTAAAAAATAAGAAGTTTTTGGTATAACCTGGGTGTCATCAAAGCAACCACGGGCCATCACAACCTACAAAAATCCAGCAACTATAAGCTTGGGACATTAAATAAATGTAAGCATGTATTTAAGCACAAACAAACACAGAGAGACAGATGCAGACACATAATTCAAATTTGTTAAGGGCATCACCTTCTTGACTAAAGTATAAAATCGATCTACCAATTCCGAGATTCCAACCATTCCATCAGGTGCCAGTTTGTTCGGAGGAACGATGATAACCATAGGATCATAGAATTGCAACAAAGTTTTTGTATTCTGATAGGAGCTGCTAGTTTCAATATATTGTGAAAGGTGAAGTGAAGCTGACCTTAAGTCAAAAGCGGCCATTCCCACCTACACGTTAGACAAAATGAATTTATACCAAAACACAGTCTGCTAAAAATATTTAAATTCTTAAACGGTTAAAAATACTCAAATCCCATATTATTAGATGTCATTAACTCTGAAATTACTTCTACATTGCTAAATCTGTTAATTGAAACACTACCTTTTATTCTAAAAATCTACAAACTAGATTTTTTTTTAATTATCAAATATTCACTATCATTATTATTACTAATTTTTTGGAAAATTTTAATCAGATATTGCAATACTCCTAAGATTAGTTTATTTAGCTTAATAATAAGTCTATTAAAAGCATTTGCACACAAATCAATTCATTTATTACATATAAAAAATTCACTTGCTAGCCTACATGCTCAAAGATAATTAAGAAAAATTATTATAATTTAAATTAAAAGGAATTACAGTCTAATTGAAACAAATAGACAGTCATCTCAAGCGTAATCCAAATTGAAGAATCAAAGTTCAAACTGCTTTTTCACGAATTCAAACAGTACAAATAGCCATAAATAAGAGAAAAATTAAGGAGACGAAATGAAGTACATTTTTATGTTTTATTATTTTAATTCAAACTCTAAATTCAATTCAAAAGTATGCCAAAACAACAGTAAGATGCCTGTTAATACGCAGAAGTTTTACAGATTTTTCCCTCTACTTTCATGCGTTTTACCAGAAGCCTAGCAAAGATCAAACCTCTTTGGCTCTGTTTTCTATTAGGCCGATCACGATGCTTGATCTCTCTCCTCCTGCATCTTCTTCCATTTCCCTGACCAGAGCGCTAGAAAAATCTTGCAAATGCGCGCGAATACATGATTTATTTATAGGAAGCTATTTTTACTTGAGCCGGGTACGTGGTCTGCTTAAAATGCGCTCTAGAATGAGCGCAGGGCTTAAGGCCCAAAACAGTTAGCCGAACAGTCAAGTTAATGGGCTAAAGCCCAAAATAATTATGAACTGTCAAATAAATGGGCTTAAGGCTTAAAACGGTGAACGGAACTGTCAAAATGATGAACCTAACTTTCAAATTACTGGGCTTAAGGCCTAAATAGTGAACGCTCCAGTCAAGTTAATGGGCTTAATGCCCAAAATGGTCATGAACTGTCAAATAAATGGGCTTAAGGATCAAAATGATGGACAAAACAGTCGAGTTAATGGGCTTAAAGCCCAAAATTCTAATGATTTGTCAATTGAATGGGCTTAAGGCCCAAATGGTGCACGTTCCAGTCAATCTAATGGGCTTAAAACCCAAAATATCATGAACTATAAAATAAATGGACTTAAGGCCTAAAATGGTGAACGGAGCAGACAAGTTAATGTGCTTAAAGCCCAAAATGGTCATGAACTGTCAAATAAATGGGCTTAAGGCCCAAAATAGTCATGAACTGTCAAATAAATGAGCTTAAGGATCAAAATGATGAGCAAAACGGTCAAAATAGTGAACTAAACAGTGATATTGATGGGCTTAAGCCCAAAATGGTCTTAAAGATTAAAGAGAAGGCCTTGCCACTCCAGTACCTTCTTTTTTTTTAAAAAAAAAAAATTAGACTTGCAAATGTTTGAATTCATAACTTTATATTATTATTATTATTATTTTAACGAGTGCGCAACTCGTATTATTAATTTAATAAGTTGGACTTCAATTTACCTTTAATAAATAAGTTATTTTTCTGGATTAATTACTAAAATAATCCAATACATTAAATCTTTTAAAAATATATTAACTCTTTTCTGATAAATGTCTCATTATATTAATATATTATTCTATTTAATTTTACTGTTAGTCAACATTAAATTAGCCAATAAGACTTATAAAAAAAAAATTCTTACCTTTTATTTTTAGTTAATTATATCCTATTTTTATTTTAAAAAATATTTTTTAGAGTTAAAAAATTTATTTATTTTTTTGGCAAGTTTAAAAATAAAAAATAAAGAAAAAAATTTTTAAAAAAATAATTTTTTTTATTTTTTATTTTAAAAAAATAATTTAAGAAGAAATTAAATTATTTCTTCTTAAATTTTTTAATATAAATAAAAAGTAAAGATATTTTTATTTTTTATTTGTTATTATTTTCAAATTTTTATTTTTTAAACAATAAAATAAAAATATTTTTAAAAAATATTTTTATTTATTTTATTTTTAAAGTTATCAAAAAATATATTTTTTAATCTAAAAAAAATTAAATCAAAAATAGGATGTAATTAATTAAAAATAAAATATAAGGGTATTTCTATCTTTTTTCTGTTCTTATTGATCATTTTAGGGTTGACTAATTGTAAAATTGAACGAAATGATCTAATAATATATTGTAACATTTATAAGAGAAAACTAATATATTTTTAAAAAGTCAATAAAATGAGTGTATTGGAAAAATCGTAATTAATCCTACTTTTTTTTTTTTTGATAAATTAGAAATGTTGAGTTGATTTAATATTTTTTTAATATACTTTTAATACTTTTTAATATTAGTAAATTAGATCTATTGAGTTGGTTTGAACTAGTAACTCCATAAAATCATTATTACTAACCCAAAATTTGGATAAAATCACTATTACCAACCCAATATTCATCTACCCAAAATAAGGAGAAATTTGAATACGATTTTTCACATCAGAAGTGAACAGAAATGAATGATTGCTGGCTGTGCGTCCAATTTTCCAATATCATTTCAAGAACGTTCATTAAAATACTTGTTATTTCGAATTAATCAAAGCATTATACCACCTTAAATTCGCCACAAGCCGAGAAGGAAATTTTTTACTATAATTTGTAGACTACTGCATTTGTTATCAATCTTTTGAATGGTCTGGCAAACAATTTTCAAAAGATCAGAATTTGCATACAGGGTAAAAGAAGTATTAACGTGCTCTGGAAATGACCATGCTGGCCGAAAGACGGACAGTAGACTTCTTCTGGGCTTGATTTTTTTTTTAACCATGAATTCCTGGAATTTCCATTTTTGGCTTGTGCAAAAGAAAACTATTACTATACACAGGAAAACAAAAGATAAGAACTGGAGACTACTGAATAAGGTAAGCAAGTTTTTGAGTCAATAATTTACAGGCTTTAGTTGTCCTTTTACAGCATATCTTCTCTTGTATTCAAGGAAGGAGGGATTAGAATACAAATTGATAAGAGTGAAACGAACAACAACAAATAAAGCCACTAAAATCAAGACTCGTACTATCATATAAAACTATTGCAATGATGTTAAATTGTTAATCAATGACTTCCCTGATAGTCACAAATCCACCCTTCTCAATGGAAAGTTGTGCTGCAACTCCAATGGCCACCGAAATCAATCCATCTTGCAAATCCACTGCAGGAGCTTTTTCACCTTTTGCTCGAACTGCAGAGAGGAAGTTAAGGTGTTCCAAATAGCTAGATCCATGATGCAGTCCGTCATATCTGGAAAACAAGTTCATTAAAAATCACATTAAGGCAGTATAATCAATGAGTTTTTACTTAACAGTACTAGAGTAATCACAAGGGCTACAGGTTGCAAGAACGAATCTGAATTAGAGCCTAATTAACCAAAAAAAAAAAAAGGCAGCCTAATGACCTCAAGGTGAGCATGATGACCAAAAGGAATTTAACATTAGAAAGTAATAACAAGAAAAGCAACCCACTTAATTCTGTCATCCTCAGCTTTCAATGTTTTGACACCATCTCGTCCTGCCACTCGAGTACCATAGCGAACAATACTCTCAGGGACAAAGGCTTCCCCCTGTTACAAACCAATATATTAAATACAAAATGAGCAAGAATGCATGCATAGGAACATAGCATGCTCAAGAGCACATCATTGTACTCTGAGAATCAATGATGTATAAATATAAAGCTAAAGTTGGATGTTTCACTTGGTTAAATTATCCATCTGAAGCGTATGACATGCCAAAAACAGGTGACTGGCTAATGAAACACAAACACACGTCTTAGAGAGAGGGAGAGAGAGATTGCTTTACCTTTCCAATATCACCAACAACAGATATTTCTTGCTCATTTTTACTACCTTCAGCAAACATGCAAAGATCAAGCATCCCTCGAGAACCATTATCAAACTCGACAATAACATATGCATTGTCAATGATGTCTGGTACCTGAATCCAAAGCAAAATTGTGAGCAGAAGAGAAGGTTATCTCAACATAATTGATTGGCAAGTTCCTATCCACCATTAAGAAAGTTTTAAACACTGATCTCAGGAAAGGAAAAATCAAATTTTGAAGCCCAAATGTCAATTTAATGATCAGATGTCATTCAATTCATTGGAGTGATTAGACCCCAAGCGTAATGCCTTTAACCACTGCAAGATAGCATAAAGTGCTCAGCTAACCCACTTCATTCCATCAATTCCCAGGTGCACCAGCATAAACTACCAGCTAATGGCACAAGCAGGCTGTAATTAAACCTCATTTGCGCTACAAAACAAAATACCATATCTAAGACTGAGGTGAAAAAACAAATATGGTTAGACCAAAGCTCTTGCTATGAATAGTGAAATATGGTATGACTGATTTCTATACGAATAGGCTAAAGATATATCGGGATTCAGGTGATTACTGATGGATTCCTCCCAAGCGTGCAAAGCCAATTTTTTTCCTCAGGTATATCATTAACAAATTACTGAGAATATGAACTTACCTTTCCATCATATATTTCATCTTTGTGATTAACATCTATAGCTCCAGAAGCCATAACTCGAACAGGATTTGCACCTGCAAATAGCCTCATCAAATCAAAGAAATGACAGCACTTCTCTACCAGAGTCCCCCCTGTGTTAGCATTGAACCGGTTCCAATTGTTAACCTATTGCAAGCATTAGTCAAGAACACTGGTCGCAACAATGGTAACTTGAAAAACTAAGTTGCACAATTTACCTTGACCAGAAATGGAAATCGATGTTCCCGGATTGCCACCATTTTGACTTGTCCAAGAGATCCACCCTTCACAATTTCGATTAACTTAGCAACTGGTGGCATATATCTATACTCCAATCCAACTTGCACAAGCATATCTGACCTCTTTTTAGCAGCATTCACAACCTAATAAAATTTAGGATCTAACAAATTAGAAAGATCAAATTACCAAGGAAGCACATATACAGAGGAAACATTATGAGAGAATCCATTTATTGTCTGTCTGAACAGTGAGATTGAAGCTACTTCTCCAAAAAAGCACAATTATAAATGCTTTTAGAAAATACAGTTTACGAGTATTGTTTAGGTCACGTTAGATACAAATTTTAATGACCTCTAATTAACATTTTCTAAACAATATTTTTTCAACAACGGTTCAAAGTAATTGCAAATACCCACTTACTGGAAATGCTTTCAAGTAATATATGCATAAAACTACCAAAACTAAATAGAAATAACAATGGAAATTATTGACAGACCTCCCTGCAATCAGCAACAGTGGTACAGAGTGGTTTCTCCACTAGCACGTGATGGGGTTTTGGGTGGTTAATAATATCCATAAGGATTTGATAATGAGTCATGTTTGGAGAGGAAACAACCACCACATCACAAAGCCCACTGTCCAACAGCTCTTGATGCCCTGAAAATACCTGTACAAAATCATCAACATAAACCATAGTTGCATATTTTATATATATAGCCAAAGATTATCTATAGAATTTAGAAATGAATTTAAAATTTATTATTTTAAAAAATCAGTAATATTTGAATAAAAATCTATCAAAATTTATAGAATTTAAAAATGAAATCCCGAACTAACAACACTCCAAGCTACTAATGTAATAATTTAAAATAAAAAAATTACTAACAAAGCATATATACCTTAAGAGGCCAATCAAAGGATTGGGCTAGTTCAAGGGCGAGTTGTTGGGAGGGGAGATGAGGATCAGCTATGCAAACAACGGCGACGTTTTGAGTTCGTAGATGGTAGAGATTGATTAGATGTTCTCTGCCCATCATCCCCACTCCAATGATTCCATACTTCACTCTATCATTAACTGCCATGGTTAAAGGCTTAAAGCTGGTTCTATGAATTCTCTCTCCAGTACCCTTTCTTCCCCTAAATTCGTTTTGGTAAAAATATCGAAATTTTATTTGATTTAAATTATTCGACGACATCGTTGGATCACTCATTTAGAAGAAGTGATCGGCTGCATGCATATTTACATTGTGATTTCGGAATTTAAATAGTGGGCCGGCCCACGCATTAGGTAGATTTTCTTCATAATTTTTTATTTATTTTTATATATTTTAAAGTATTTTAATTTACACGAATTATTATTATTATTTTTATTAAATTATAGTATTATTTTTTTCATAGGTTTAAAGATCAATATAAAAAATTTATATGAGTCAAATTCATTGTATATGAATTAATTAAAAAAATATTAATATATTAATTTATATAAATCTTAATTGATAATTATAAAAATATAATAACGTCAAAAATCATTAATGAAATGTTTTTGTATAAACTTAGTTTTAAAATAATTATTGATATGACAAATTTAAAAATAATTCTATTCAACTCAATTTTTATTATATATATGGTAAAAATATATACATTTAAAATTTAAATTTCGTATATAACGTGAATCTTATTATTATTTTTATATATTAATTGGTGTAAAGTTATATTTTCATAAGAATAAAATATTGAAGTAAATAAAAATATATTAATACTTTAAATATTTAAATAAATATATTATTCGATGTATTATTATTACAATATTAATAAAAAAATTATATATTTTAATAATTAATACATTATATATTTATTTAGTACTTTTTTAATTAAAATGAAATAAATTTTATTATAACTTTGTTTAGTTTAACTATTCGTAGCAGTCGTTAACTGTTAGCTTGTGACTTTGTAAGTGTTTGATAAAATTATTATTAATTGTTAGCTGTTAATATATTTAATAATCATTAATAATAAATATTAATATTTATTTTTTATTTAAATATTATTTTTAAAAATATAATTTAGACCCATTTAATTTAGTTGTTCATAACGACTGTTAACTGTTACTGATAGTTGTTATCTGATGACTGTTATTTAATAACTAATTATTATAAATATTTAATAAAATTATTAGTAGTTATTAGCTGTTAGTATGTTTAATAACTATTAATGAAAAATATTAATATTAATCTTTTCATTTAAATATTATTTTTATAGGTTAATTTAAATTTTTTACTTAAATAAACTGGAGTTTTTTTAAAAAAAATTTAATTCAAATTTTTTTCAAAAAAGTTATAAACAGAAACTGTGTCATTGTCTAACAACTAACAATAATTACAAAAAATAAAAAATATTAAACAGTTTGATATAGTTTTTGAGAATAAAAAAATTAAAAGTTATATCAAAAAATTTTATCAAACAAACACCCATTTAAGTTCCATCTGATTTAACTGTTCGTAATAGTTGTTATTGCTGATAGCTATTAGCCAATAGCTGTTATCTAATAGCTAATTGTTAAAAGTGTTTAATAAAATTATTATTAACTTTTAGTTGTTGATATATTTAATAATTTTTGAAGATAAATATTAATATTTAAATATTATTTTTATAGATTAATTTAGTATTATTATTTAAATAAGAAATAAAATTTTCAAAAAAAATTCTAAATAATAATTGTCTCACAATCGAACATCTAATAATTATAAAAAAAAAATTAATAATAATCAAACTATTTAATACAGTTTTTTAGAATTAAAAAGTTAAAAACCCCATAAAAAAGTTTTATTTTTTATTTGAATAAATATGAGTTTTTTTTTAAAAAAAAAAACCTCTAAATTATAATTTTTATAAATAACAGTTATTTGATTACTTAACAGTTGTCTAACAATTAATAATTGTCAATAATTAAATGGATATAATATAATTATTAAAAATAAAAAAATAAATAATTATAGTAAAAAAATTTACCAAACATCCATTATATTAAATTAAAAGCAATAATATCAAACAAGAAAAAAAGATATTAACCTATTTATAGTGATTTGATAAACGAACGCCTAATAATCGAGAAAAAGCCCTTTATTAATTCCTGAGCAAGGCACTTACAATCATCAATCACCTATCCCCACTCCAGAAAAGTTCATAGAACTTCCTTGGAGAGCTTGAAACACTAGCTGCGAATCTGTTTCCACCATAAACCGATACCATGTTTTCACCTTGATCCAATTAAGGGCCTCCCTAACTTCCAACGCCAATAAAAGGATAATATATTTATTAAGTACTATGTAATCAGATTTATATTTGATTTTAGTGGGTCATTATGAAATTTCTATTACATTTATGTTTATAAATATTTATGGTATATTTGTAAATTAATTAAATAAAACCTATCCAAACTAACGGTTTTAGTGTATCAATACATTTTTAATATTTTTTATATGATCTAATAAAAAATAATTAGTTTAAGTTCTTGATTTTTTTTTTTAATTTTATAACTAAATATGATAATTCAACATTCCTAAAAGTATTTTTCTAGAAATATACTTTTTGATAAAATCAAATATACATGGGAATATTGAATTTTGCCAAACAAATGACGAAGAAATTTTTTAAAATCGATTCGTCGTTTATGAGGCCCAAGTGTCAAGGCCTGATCCACGAACAGTCTAGTCGTCAATTCATCCAGTCATCCTATCACGTAAAGCAGTCATAAACGGTGCATGCAATTGTCGTTTTATCTCTTCAGTCAGTCTCAGGCGATCCATTGGCTGGGACTTAATAGTTTTTTCCTTAAACCCCGCAGAAGAAGTGAAAAACCCTAACGTAACAAATTATTCCGGCGAATCAAACCATTCCGCAGAAGATGAAGTTCCGTTTTTCCCATAAAGTCCCTATTTTCCCTTACAATTTACGACTGAACCACCAGCGTCACCAACGCCAATTCTTCAATTCGTTTATGAAGAAGTTTCAAACAACGCCTCGAGCAGGTGCTTCCTCCAATGGCAACGGTAGTAGCAACTCCCAAGGTCAGTTACTGTAATTAGACTGGCTATATTACTTTCTGTTTGGCTTCCGAGAAAATTGAGGACAAAGAAAGGGGAAAAGACTATTTTGATATCGGCATTGTTTGCTGTTTATTTAGTTGATAAGACATTTTTTGGATGATTTTAAAGATAATTTTATTACTTTTAAACGCAATGGCGGCCAGAAAAGCACTTCAATTGAGTTAAAAGAAAATTTCTTATGAACAATTAGCAAATTTATTGGCGAAAATCATACATGTGAAGCTCATCAATCAGGTATCTATATGCAGGTAGTACTTTTCTGCTGCCTGGTGCAACTGTGGCTACTCTGCTCATGCTTGGGGCTCTTCATGCTCGCCGGCTTTATGATGACAAAAAGGTGTCTAATTTTTATAAATAGCTGCAAACATATGGCTGTTATTGCTTTTTTCATTGCTAATTAAGGTTTCACCAATTTTCTTTTAAGCTTTTTCAGTTTGTCCAATTTGTAGATGTTCCTTAAATTCATTATCAATTGTATTTGTTTTATCATTCATGTGCTTGATATTAATATTATTTTAGGAGTTTACTAATCAATATGTTGGCTTTTGGAAGATCTGCTAATTATTAACTTGTTATAACTTTTGTCTTCTCTCTTGATGGCAGATTGAAGAAGCACGGGAAAAAGGGATTGAATTAGAGTTTCATCCTGATGTAAAAGTAATTTACATATATTCCAAACATTATGTTTCCATGTATTTGACAGTATTTTTTTTCCTTGGTATTCTGTTTCAAATACGCAGATGCTATTATGTTAATGTTCTTGGATTTTAAATAATTATTTTTGATACTTCCAATTTTAGGCTTCCTTTCTGGGAATGCTGCCTTTACGCTCCATTTCTAGATTGTGGGGTTCCTTAACCAGCATAGTGAGTATTCTTTTCCTTTTCTTTAAACTACAATATTTAGTTCTACATCCAATATCTCTCTCTAAAATGCATGCATCTAGTATAATAGTAACAAAGTTGCTGAATGAAGCATGGATTTTGTGTTGGTGCAGTTATTTGTCAACTAGTGTATTTGATTCAGTAGAAACTAGAGAACTTGACTTCACCTGAAGAAGTTAAATATACATACATTTGTTCTTATATTGGAAAAGTTCACAAAAATCTTATAACTTTTTATAGAAGAAGTTTGGTTCATTCTCTGAAATTTATTTTACTTTCTGTATAAGCTGCTCTTATAACATGGAATTTCAGAAAACTGCCAACTCTTGCCTAAACTTATTAACTAATATCACACAGATACTCACAAAGCATACTTTTGATTTCCAATGTTTAATTCTGACCTTGATTCCTTAGGATTTGTCTTGGCCATAGTGGAATACTGAGGTGTTTTAAAGTACTTGGCTGAGGTGTTTTAAAGTACTTGTCAATTTAACTCTTTTAAGTTCAAGTAAATTGAGTATGTTCAACCTTGATGTTTTTACGATCCTAAACCTGCCCATGTGACAGCTGACTGGTACTTCTTATGTCTTTATGCTGTGTTGTCGGATTCAATACATGATTCTAATCTTAGAGGTCTATGTTACCTGTTCAAGCTTTATCTTATAGCTAAATTTTGCATCATTTATCTGCTGCCATTTTATTATGCTGACAGGATTTCTATACATGATCCTTCCCCTCTATACTGCTGTCTTTGCCATTATTTTCTGTAACAATATAACTTGCTATGGGTTCATGTTTTCAGGAACTTCCTGTATGGCTGCGTCCATATGTCTACAAAGCATGGGCTCGGGCGTTCCATTCAAGTATAATTGCTATAACTTTTATACCTTTTGTTTTCATTGCTTAATTTTGGTTTTCTGCTATTGTTGGTGATTTTAATATTATATAGCAATGATATAATATGTGGATGATTAGCCAAAAATGAAGAATATGCTGAAAGTTAATAATTTTGTTTGCACCTCAGACTTAGAAGAAGCAGCTCTGCCACTTGTCAAATATGCTTCTTTAAAGGATTTCTTTGTCCGTGCCTTGAAAGAAGGCTCCAGGCCTATAGACCCTGATCCATGTTGTCTGGTAACTGGTAACAAGCTTCTTGTGCATTTTAATTTTTTCAAGTTGTTTTACTGGAGGTCCTCCTAACCGCTTTAAAACTTCTATGGCCTTTTTTTTTATGTATTTTCAGGTTAGTCCTGTGGATGGTACTATTCTAAGATTTGGAGAGCTGAAAGGACCAGGAGCAATGATTGAGCAAGTCAAAGGACATTCCTACTCTGTTTCCTCACTTCTTGGTACTAGTTCCTTCCTTCCTATGATAGCTGAGGGGGATCTCCACGATGAGAGTAGTGAACAGCAAAGCAATCTCGGAGAGAAAAATAAGAACTCATGGTGGAGAATTTCACTGGCTTCTCCTAAAGTCAGGGAAACTGTGTTAGCATGGTAATCATGCACCAACATGTCTAATAGTTGATTTGTCAATCACCGATATATAGAATCAACTTTGTTGACTGATGAGGCATGAGTGATTCATTGCCTAGCAGTTGTTTTCAGATTAACTTCCATGTACTTTGCATTTTATGCTGCTAGTATTTGATGTAGCCTCATTGTTTGACTATATCTATCAGTTTTTATTTCTGGTTGTTCATAGTTCCAATTTTCATGAAAAATTATAGTCAAAGGAGGTATAATATTCATGGGATTATGTTGTTGCAAATTGGAATTAAGAGGAAGAGACTTGATAGTGCCTTTGTAAATGGATTGAAGTGAATGACTCTTTTGCACATCACTGGTTTCATGAATGACTTGAAAGCAAAATTTCACGTGCCTTTTACCACTCTTAGCCAGTTATTAAAAATCATTAAGTGCATGTAAAATAAGGACTGCCACAGAATCTTTATGCATCTAATCTTTGAACTATGTACTGGGGAGTCGGGATTAAAGTTCTGTTGAGTTTAGCAGTTTAATTTATGAGCATACTTGTATGGCATTTTACATAGAATATATGCATTATAATTTTTTTGTTCATTTCTAATAGAGATTAAATTTATGATGGACAAATGAGGCATATATGTTCTCATTGAAAGCACTGCATACTTATTTTTAGCTTATTATAGTCTTGAATTATTTTTGAAGCTTTTGTCTAAGGGTTCTTGTTGACTTCATATGTTATGGGTTAGACGCATGCACCCACATCCTGTGCAATAAAATGCCATGTTTGATTCAGTTTACTTGTTTAGGTGTTGGCAGTCCCATTTATGGAACCCATTTTTCCCTGGTATGTTTTGGAAATTCAATACATTACCAAAATTGGTGAATTTTTAACAACTTGGCACAAGCATATTGCAATCAAGTTGGTTTGTTTGGTGCTTTGGATTTTATCATAGATGATTGCTTTTCTGTTGGACTCTAGGCCTATGCCCATTTGAATTTATCTGCTATATGTTTTAATTGATTCCATAAAAATTTAACTCATCAAATGTATCGATTGCAGTCCAACAAAGGGCCTTTACTACTGTGTGATATACTTGAGACCCGGGGACTATCATCGCATACACTCACCAGCTGAATGGAATGTTCTTGTCCGCCGGCATTTTGCGGGTTAGTCAGGATTCTTTGCATTGGGTTGGAAAAAGCAATTTTTTTATAGTTATGTCACATGGTTCGCTATGTTTTTAGTTCTTTGATCAGACATAACTGTTTCTATTCTATTCACGTGAGTGCTCTTTATAATTGACAGTCTACTTATTACTTGGGTTCTTTTGGGATGTTCATTTTCTGCACTTCAGTTTTGGGAACTGGTATCAACAATGATAATGTGAACATGAGAAATAAAAGACTTTGAAGTAATTATTAAAATAGGCAAAGAGAATATGCTAGCATGAAAAGAGCAAGAAGTGGGTGGGGTGGGGAGAAAATCTAGGGCAGCTTGTCTATCTCCAGGGAATCATCTAGAAAGTTCCCTGGTAGAATATGAGAGAAACCATATTTCATGTCTTTCTTCTGATCATCCAAACCCCCATTTTTTACTTTCCTGTAATGAAATGCTTCATTTGCTCTTTATGAACATAGTGCTCCATTTTCCTTTAAAAATAAAATAAAAAATAGTGTTCCATTTCAATAAAAGTCTTTTCCAAATTTAGCCATGTCTAACAAGGAATAATGATAAATATTATGGAGTCTTTTGGAGGAAGGTATGATAATGAATAATAGGAACGAAGATTACTTTGGCAGATGACTATGCCATGGGAGGAATGTCTTATGATGGAATCATTAATCTAATACATGTATGTCACAGCAAACTTACTGTTTTTGATCCTTATTGGTGTATATTTGAAGAATTTATCTAAGCTACTGTGAGAATTACCAACTACCAAGTACATAAAGAGCAATATGTCTGCATCTGTTTGATCCTTGTATCTGTGGTTGTTATTTTTCACTTGGAATTAATTCTTACAAGTATTAAAATCAAACCCCATTAGAATTTAATTAATCTGATTCTTTTTGCAGCTAATTTCTTTTTTGTTGTATTAGGGCGCCTATTTCCTATGAATGAACGTGCTACAAGAACAATCAGGAATCTTTATGTTGAAAATGAAAGGGTAATTCTGATGTGTCCACTATATCTATTTGTGGTAATGACATGAAGTGTCAGTGTTTTGGCAGCTTCTATTGCTTGATCTTCCATGGGTGGTGGTGCTTTCTCATAGGAGTGGTTATGCAATTCAGTTAATCTAATTTGCTAATTGTCGTGTGAGAAATCGATGGGAAAATGAAATTAAACAAATGTGAAAAATGAAGACCCATGGTATGAATAGATTATCTTTCATGCATTATTTGTGTATTGGACTTTCTGATTATTATGTTCATAATTAGTAGTAGAGAACTTTCTTTTCACGTCACTTTAAATGAAGTAATATACACCATGTGCTCCTCCTTGCTTTAGAATGAGATATTCTTCCAGCTGATCATCCACTTGGTTTCTCTACTGAGTTGTGGTGACTTGTTTGTACTATGTACCCTCGACTCAATTAACTAATCTGTTGCATTTTTATCTAACATCAATGCTGTTGTCTCCTTCCCTCCTACTGAAGAATGAAAATTGAAAAACCCTATTCCTGTTCCAGAATATCCTTAATGGCCTGTTTTATCCTTGAGTGGCATAAAGTTACTATTTCAGTTTGTGAATGCACCTGACTACCCTTTCCCTTTTTTCATGGATACGAATGGGTTTTGCAATTCTGTTGTCACCAGGTTGTACTTGAAGGTTTGTGGCGAGAAGGATTCATGGCAATTGCTGCAATTGGTGCTACAAATATTGGTTCAATTAAGGTGAGGTGGTTTTCATCAATTGTTTAAACATTGCTCCCCATCTCCCACCCACCTGCCACTGCACATTTCTGCATGCACGCTTGTAAAGACGCTTACCATAACAAAAATCAATCCAACATTTTTTCCTGGTGTGTCTGTATTGAATAATAAAAATGTTTTCTAAGGTTGGCTCAGCTGGTACCCGTATGCAGGGGATTAAACCATTTCTCCAAGAACTGACCGCGGGGGGGGGGGGGGGGGGGGAAAAAAAAAAAATATTAAATTTTGCCCCCAAAAGTGTTTAAATGGGGACGCCCCATTTTCACCCCCAACGAAATTTT